>KZ067486.1:340957-351249 GCA_002091845.1 Anopheles cracens | reverse complement strand
TTTTCGGGGGAGGTGTTACGTACTTGTTGGTATCTTTTTTGTTTTTTTTTCCTATGCATTGAAAATGAACAACGGAAAACTAACTGGAAAAACGTTACAGCGTCGAATGGAGTGAAAAAATAAAATAAAATAAAAAATAAAATAAAATCGATACCCTGTTCGCAGCTGGATGCATTCTTCAGAACACAGTCACTAGCATAAAAAAAAACAAAAAAAAACAGCCCAGCTCAGCTGAAACGATCCCTCCCCATTCCGTTTGTTCACAGTTCGTTTTCCTCTCTTTTCGTTTTAAATGCACTCTCTTTTCCGGTTGCTGTGATTTAGAAAATTAAAGCTAAAAGCTAGTTCCAATCACAAAGTATGTTTCGTTTAGTTTGCTTTAGATTTACTAATGTTTTGTTTTAGCACCACTACGTTCATGTGTGTGATTAGAATTTAGAGGATTCCGAATGCTTCTGAAGCAATGTAAAGGTTAATCACAATTTTGTCGCCACGCATATGTAAATGTAAATTTAGTCTTGCCAATTGGTTACTGCGCCCGATGGTGTTTCGTGTTCAAAATCAGTTTATAAATCTCAATCACATGTTCGTTTGTTAAAGTTCGTTTCCAATATGTTACGCCGAATGTAAGACAATGCCAATTTAATGCGTACCAGCCAATCGCTTTAGGTCAGTGCATTTCTTCCTTTCCTTGTGCTGCGCTTCAAGCATATCACGCGTTACAACTAAATAGGCAGCGAACGGGTGAAAAGGAAGCTTTTGTTCGCCTTTCAACTAGATCGTCGGTCGGGTTTTATCTAACGGTTCATTTTTTGCAGAATTTTCATTAACAGACTTCAAAATACTTAGTACTTACAATTCCTTCACTAGCGAACAACATCTTACACCCTAGCGCTACCCTTTCCGCGGAGATCGATGCATGAAAAAGAAAGAGAAAGCTAGCAAAACGCATAACAATCCTTGAAACCATGTTTTGTTGTCGTTTCCGTTCGCATGTCGAAATTGGTGGCACAGAAATGAAATACTTTTGCTTTTGCGGTTACAATATTTTGTACAGACTTAAATGCCACACCCTCGCGGCGGATGCCGCGTTCCCTCCCCAAACGAAACAAATACTTCCGAAACACGAAACACGGACATGAACATGGTACAGCTATACATTCATAAGACATAATGTGGGAGGGGGAGGTTTTTTCGCCTTCTTAGCCGCGCGACTCACCGCCTGCTTTGGCCTGGCAACGTCGTTTCATTATCGAGAGATGAAGTTCAGAAAGCACGGCCACTTTTTCATTCGCACACACGCACCCGCTGTGTCCATTTGCGGAGAAAAGGTGCTACACTTACGCATGTGTGTGTGTGTGTGCTTAAGTTTGCTTTAGCCCCGAGTTTGACCACTTTGCAGCATTGGTTCACAAACTATGTCCAATATTTTTACCCATTGTTTTGTTTGTTTGCTTTTCTTTGTATGTTTTTCATGTCGTGCTGTGACGCGCTTCTCTCTCTCTCTCTCTCTCTCTCTCTCTCTCGTGTTCTTCCCAGAAAACTGTCTCCACGAGTTTGCATTAGAATAATTAATTCCTTTCCTTGTGCTGCGCTTCAAGCATATCACGCGTTACAACTAAATAGGCAGCGAACGGGTGAAAAGGAAGCTTTTGTTCGCCTTTCAACTAGATCGTCGGTCGGGTTTTATCTAACGGTTCATTTTTTGCAGAATTTTCATTAACAGACTTCAAAATACTTAGTACTTACAATTCCTTCACTAGCGAACAACATCTTACACCCTAGCGCTACTAAAAAAAAACAGATAAAAAACAACACATCCGGCCGGGGAAACCTGCCGGACATTCCGAAGCGCGCGAGTGGGCGCAATTTTGTATTCCGCATCGTTATACCGTGCATGGGGTTTTGTTTGCTTTACTTCTTTTTAGTGATAAACCGATTAGCTCTTAGCGCCTTAGCCTTGCTGTGTAGGCAAGATGAGACATATTATTAAAGAACAGCGAAAGCGAAACTTATTTTTACCCCTAGGTTTTATAATGCACACGCGGTAGCAGTTGTTAGAGCGTAGCACGGATGCGAACGGAACGGAAGAGCAAACGACAGGCCAGAAACGTTGAATTAACACACAAAACACACACATATACACGGATAAACGGTAGCGATAAGAGATACCTAGTTAAATTAGTGTGTAACTGAAGCGAGGAACGAAATGTCCCAAAACGTGAGAGAGAAGCCGGGCGAATACCACCAGCAATCGATATGTTATTTGCATTGGATCCTGCACGCGCATCCACACAGACACGCGTACAATCATACGTACCGTGCAGCCAGATGCAGTTGTTGTATAGTAGTTTACTCTTAATTTTGAATATGTTTTTTTAAAGCCAAGGTCGCGTTAATTCCGCGCGTCGACCACCTGAATGCTTCACCGCATAGTCGCTCGCCACCATCCCACGTGCGAGCAGAATGGTTGAGTTGTATCTGTCTGTATCAAACACAGGAAACGGAACCGCGGCCGATCCTGTGCCGATCGTGAACAATAAGCAAACAATAACGTGAGATAACTCATACACGCCACACCTTATACAGCACCGCTATTGTAAAGCGAAGCGAAATGAAAACGGACCCGAACTGGAATAGAAACAGAGAGCGGACACTTATCAAAATGGCTGCCTAGAAAATAGCATTATACATTAGGGGATAGTGAACACTTACTTACGGAGCAAACAAATCGCATCAACTCAAAAACGCTAACGGTGAGCGCGCGTCTTCTATGTTCTGTTTTACCCTTAACCTATTTGTTGCGCGAGCTTTTCGCGGTTTCGTTTACGTTCGGTAGAACGAGCCCGGTGGTGTATTACGAAGCGTCCAAAATTATTTTTTTGTGTTTTTTATCTCTTTATTTACCTTTTCAATAAACACATCAGAATACGATTGTACATTTTCTGATTATGTTCCGGAAAGAATGGGCCGCTGCAGTTTTCAGCTGAGCTGGGCTGTTTTTTTTTAGAAACAACATGGTGATCTAAACGTCAGCGTTGACAGTGTGAATGTCACGCATAATCGGTATCATGTTCGTGTTTACTCTCTCTCTGTCCAGGATAGGTACACATTTATACAATCTAAATTTTATTGTGGTGTAACTAAATCTCGACGAGCCGGAAAACTGCAGCAGCAGACCGGCAGCAGAAAAAGGGATGAAAATTGAACGAAGTAATTGTAAAAATTGCGACGCTCTGCAACATGCAGCAGATTTTATTTCATGTAATGTCTAAATGTGATACATATATATATATACGATTATGTTGAGTACATGTTGAAGTAATCTTGTAAAAAGAAACCCTATCACGGCACTTTGGAAGAGCTCGAACAAAAGCTTCCTTTTCACCCGTTCGCTGCCTATTTAGTTGTAACGCGTGATATGCTTGAAGCGCAGCACAAGGAAAGGAAGAAATGCACTGACCTAAAGCGATTGGCTGGTACGCATTAAATTGGCATTGTCTTACATTCGGCGTAACATATTGGAAACGAACTTTAACAAACGAACATGTGATTGAGATTTATAAACTGATTTTGAACACGAAACACCATCGGGCGCAGTAACCAATTGGCAAGACTAAATTTACATTTACATATGCGTGGCGACAAAATTGTGATTAACCTTTACATTGCTTCAGAAGCATTCGGAATCCTCTAAATTCTAATCACACACATGAACGTAGTGGTGCTAAAACAAAACATTAGTAAATCTAAAGCAAACTAAACGAAACATACTTTGTGATTGGAACTAGCTTTTAGCTTTAATTTTCTAAATCACAGCAACCGGAAAAGAGAGTGCATTTAAAACGAAAAGAGAGGAAAACGAACTGTGAACAAACGGAATGGGGAGGGATCGTTTAGGATGTATCATTTATCATGGGTCTAAAACATGTCGGGCGACATTCGACTGCGTTATACACAATGGTGCTTTAGCAAGTTTTACCGATGCAAGTGATCACGAAACGAAGCGTTTATGTGCGAAGTTTTTCGTTTAATTTTCGCTAACCCGCCCCGCTGTTTAGCCCCCTTTTCGAACGTGAAATTTCATTTCTGTACATAGGCGTAGTAGGCGTACCGGTAAAAGATGGTTCCAACGTGCACCATAACCTACTGGGATGAGAAATTGTTATTTTGTTGTTATCGGTTCTTTGACGGCATACGGCCGGTATGCTCGCTCTCGCTCTACCGGGTGATAGTGGTAGAAGAGCGCACGACGATTGTTTACACGGTCTAGGGAATGTTAGTAGATTTTTCCTTATTTCATATTGAAAACCCTAGAATGAAATTGCAGTAGTACCAGACGCTTTTATACATCTGTTTTGAGGGTAAAAAACAAGTGGAAAGAAGAGAAACAACATGGTGATCTAAACGTCAGCGTTGACAGTGTGAATGTCACGCATAATCGGTATCATGTTCGTGTTTACTCTCTCTCTGTCCAGGATAGGTACACATTTATACAATCTAAATTTTATTGTGGTGTAACTAAATCTCGACGAGCCGGAAAACTGCAGCAGCAGACCGGCAGCAGAAAAAGGGATGAAAATTGAACGAAGTAATTGTAAAAATTGCGACGCTCTGCAACATGCAGCAGATTTTATTTCATGTAATGTCTAAATGTGATACATATATATATATAGGGCATCCCGATCCCGCACCAAACAAACCCGGAATCGAGCGAACGAGCGAAACTAAACCTTACAACGTAACCATTGGCTTCAGTGGCATTGGAATCGTTAAAGCTAACCCTTAAGTAATCGGAAAAGGAGTTCGAGTTGCCGAGCGTCACCGGTTCCGGTTGCCGGCGTCACTCGAACCCCTTCGGTTAGAATCTAAACGCTTTGCTGGTGTCGCTGCTACATCTGCTGTGTTTCAAGCAGGGGTTGTACAACTTAACTCGAGAAGAATCTGTAATGGAAAACTTATCCGCTAACCCCGAGCCTAGCTGAAGTAGACGTAAAACAAAACCTACCGCCTAATGCCGTGTATTGCATGTACAAAACGAGAAAAAACGAAAGACAATATAACCTAAACGCGTACACCCTTTTACACGCTACCTTCCTGAACTGATGAACTAACTCTAACCGGCTTCTGTGGCTGTTTTCGTCCGTTTCTGGAGTGTGTCTTTTTAAAATGTACACTGTTCGAATGCCGCGGTGTGTCTCTCGCATTCCCCACCCCATTGGCGATTAAAATGGTGATCGTGATGATTGCGGCAGGCGGACCCGATCGCAGTCGAAACTGGCACTACTAACTACCTTTTGAAGCCACCGCGGGTGGGCGCGAAGTCACTCCCGCGACACGATTGCACGAAATGGTTTGGTTGGTTGTTTCGCTGCTGTTTGATATTATAACCTGTTTGTGGAGTTTTCTGTTTCTCTATTGCATTTTTCATTTGTTTGGTTGGGAGTGGGTTTTGCTGCTTCCGTTCTGTTCGTTGCTGCTGTTGTTGCTGTTGTTGATGTTGTTAGTGTTGTTGTTTGATCGTTGATCTTGATAACGAACGTAGCGACGAGCTTCAAGATAAAGCGTATGCAATCGTGTCGGAAGCAGCTTTCCAAATCATTCGGTGTGCCTTATTAGAGATACCTGTACACGCGGCTATTCTAACGAACTATACGGCTAACAACTAAAGTAAAATCTGCCTTCCTAAGCGTCCCACATCCCGATCTGATCACCTTTAAAACGAAAAATACCTAACCGTACGAACAAAACCTAAATCGACTCGACAAACTTAACGCTATCCGTGAGCATCGCTCAACACTCTACGCGTCGCCATCTAAACACTTATTGTACTGTACTGATCGGAAATGAACATTGCCCGCCCGGTTTTCGCCTGGCGCACGATCGGGCATCCCGATCCCGCACCAAACAAACCCGGAATCGAGCGAACGAGCGAAACTAAACCTTACAACGTAACCATTGGCTTCAGTGGCATTGGAATCGTTAAAGCTAACCCTTAAGTAATCGGAAAAGGAGTTCGAGTTGCCGAGCGTCACCGGTTCCGGTTGCCGGCGTCACTCGAACCCCTTCGGTTAGAATCTAAACGCTTTGCTGGTGTCGCTGCTACATCTGCTGTGTTTCAAGCAGGGGTTGTACAACTTAACTCGAGAAGAATCTGTAATGGAAAACTTATCCGCTAACCCCGAGCCTAGCTGAAGTAGACGTAAAACAAAACCTACCGCCTAATGCCGTGTATTGCATGTACAAAACGAGAAAAAAACGAAAGACAATATAACCTAAACGCGTACACCCTTTTACACGCTACCTTCCTGAACTGATGAACTAACTCTAACCGGCTTCTGTGGCTGTTTTCGTCCGTTTCTGGAGTGTGTCTTTTTAAAATGTACACTGTTCGAATGCCGCGGTGTGTCTCTCGCATTCCCCACCCCATTGGCGATTAAAATGGTGATCGTGATGATTGCGGCAGGCGGACCCGATCGCAGTCGAAACTGGCACTACTAACTACCTTTTGAAGCCACCGCGGGTGGGCGCGAAGTCACTCCCGCGACACGATTGCACGCGCCTATACGCTTCCGTCGGCACGTCCGTCAAACTCATATTAAACCTGTTGGACTGTTAGTTAAACAAAAAAAAATCGACTACGAACAGAGAAACTTAATCCCGCTGCTGCTTGTTCCGGCAGTGTGGGAATCGGCAAACTTAACTCTGATCCTGTTGGTTTGTTTGTTTGCTGTTGTTTCAGATTGATCCGTTCCTCGTGTGTATATGTGTGTGTGTGTATTTGTTTGTGATCCTTCGATCGGTCGGACTCATGCACGCTTCTTATGCAAGATTAATTCTAGTGAGTTGGCCTGCTAAAGTGTCGTTTCTGCGCTCGGTCTGCGCCCACAGTGGGGCACCAAGATGGGATTCGTATGTGAGCTCTATTTACAAGTTATTCGCCGCTAGCCTTTTATTTCCTTCCTCCTCATTTCACTACGGCAGGAGAGTGTAACACATTCGGCCTATTAGAATGTTCAATCCTCTAGCTTGATCTTGATCTTGTCCACGGTGCTACAACGCAAACTAGGTCGGTTTGGTTCGACTCGTCATTACTGTGAAGCTGTGTCTCTGGTTACATCTGTCTACATACACGCTGTGGTTGCTCTTTGCGATCCTTATCGTTCTGCTGCATCTTACTAGTACTATTAGCTGTGTATATGTGTTTTGTGGATGTTTGCTTGCTGTTTGTTTGTTTGTTTGGGTAGGTTCCTTTTGCAAGTGTGACACTGTTTTTACTCTCATTATTTTATGGCTATTGCTGTCTGTAGTTCTGTGTGGCTGTGTGTGTATTTCTCTGCAGGGATCTGTGTGACCATTGCAGTTAAGCTTAATTGTAATGTACATTTAGTTCTGTAGCCCTTGCCGTCCTACTAATCTTCTGGCTCTGATGCGTTCTCTGTAGTTGCTTTCGCATTTCGCCATTTTGTTCGAGTTCCCAGGATTGTGGTACCCAAGAGAACGTTCTCAAACGCTGTTTGTGCTGATGTTTCGGTCGCTTCCTTCTCTGCCAGCACGGTTTTGTAAACATCCAAGAACCAACGCAGGTGTACAAACCAAGCACAGCAATGCATTCTTAAAGCGTTGACCATGTTCAGCGTAGATTGTGTGTACTTGCTTGCTTTGCTTTGAAGTTTCCTCGCAAACCGTTTGCAAGATTGTTTCCGCATCTGTTCAGTACGGTGATCGATAAACAATATAAACTACCAACAAAAATGCGTAATACGCTGCAGCTTACTACCCTGCAGGCGTTCGATTGAGATGGCAAACGAATAAACGAGAAACGTGTGGTTAGAGTAATAGAATGAATAACGACGTAAATAGAGATAGTAAATGAATAAAGACGATAGAAGTATGAGAGGAAGATACTCGCTTAAGCTAGGAAAATAATATGAATGCATAACAAAAAACTTAAAAACAACCTGTTAGCAATATAGAAATATCCATTAGTTGCGAAAAATAAACAAAAAATAAACTCATCTGATGCACAACGCAAGCAAGTTGTACGGATCCGGCACGGATTGGCTTGCAGGAATGTTCCTGGAGCGTTGCGTTGAACACGTTAAACGCACAGACTGTCGCAAGAATGACATGCCCACGAGAAAATAAAAACCGTGACAAGTACACGCCGGGTACCGGGTGCCCAACATTGTCTCTTTGACTCTCGGTACTTGCGAAACTATACTGTGTTTGAGATGGTATTAAACGCTGTAACGAAAAGCGCTTTACCCTGGTAGTAGCCGGCCGGACGATCGTTAGAATGTGAAGAAAGTGACATTCGAGACATGAATTTCGCTTGGAATGTTGCGTAAAAAGTCTAATGTTGGTCGCAAAATGCGATTGACAGACTGACAGCTGACGGAAGTCTTCGTCACGGTCGTGCTACTCCAGTTCGTTCGGTTGGTGGCTAACGCGAAATCACGCTCGACCGACCTCTGCTCTGCTTAGTATTGGTTGTCGTAATGGAGATGATGTTGTTATCATATATATATATACGATTATGTTGAGTACATGTTGAAGTAATCTTGTAAAAAGAAACCCTATCACGGCACTTTGGAAGAGCGCGAAAATTGTAGCAAATGAAGTTAAAAAAAAAACAGACGAAAAGCAGGTATGAATGTTACCGGGAATGAAAAACAAAATTCGAAGCCCGATCCCAAAAAGGTAGTACGCGTCAAAACGGAAACACAATGTGCAATCAAATACAGGTTGGCTCTATCGATGAATAACATGCGCAAACAAAAAGTAATCAATCAATCCCACGTGTGCAATACAGCAAAAGGAGAGGAAAACATCTAATCTTGAAATTACCAACGCCACGGAACGACCATCCAAAACAAGATCGATACAGAAATGATAACCCGACAAAAGTTGTATTTTTCATATAATTTCCCTAAATCCAAACTACAACCCGCTTGTGCAACAAACAGTCGTAACATGTCGATCAAGGCATGCGATAACTACAATCCCATAGGCCCAATAGCAGCCGCAAAGGCGCCGCTTACTGAGCAACACTACTTACAGCAGCAAACATAGCAACCGCAACAACAACAACAACAACAACAGCCCAATAAATAAGTAATTAATGGAATAATTTTACGATTAATACTATCACCATAGCACACAGTATGAATACTACAATAGCAGCATGTAACAGCAGAAAAATAGAACTCTTAAGTCGCTACACACTCACGCATACACACAGAAGCACACGTAACACTCCCACCCGATTGGGTGGGGAAGGTTACAGCTCAATATGAAATAGTCTCACATTTCAATTACAACCACGAATAATATTAAATAGCAGCAGAAACAACAGAAACAGATACAACTACAGGATAACAACATCATCTCCATTACGACAACCAATACTAAGCAGAGCAGAGGTCGGTCGAGCGTGATTTCGCGTTAGCCACCAACCGAACGAACTGGAGTAGCACGACCGTGACGAAGACTTCCGTCAGCTGTCAGTCTGTCAATCGCATTTTGCGACCAACATTAGACTTTTTACGCAACATTCCAAGCGAAATTCATGTCTCGAATGTCACTTTCTTCACATTCTAACGATCGTCCGGCCGGCTACTACCAGGGTAAAGCGCTTTTCGTTACAGCGTTTAATACCATCTCAAACACAGTATAGTTTCGCAAGTACCGAGAGTCAAAGAGACAATGTTGGGCATCCTCCCCAAACGAAACAAATACTTCCGAAACACGAAACACGGACATGAACATGGTACAGCTATACATTCATAAGACATAATGTGGGAGGGGGAGGTTTTTTCGCCTTCTTAGCCGCGCGACTCACCGCCTGCTTTGGCCTGGCAACGTCGTTTCATTATCGAGAGATGAAGTTCAGAAAGCACGGCCACTTTTTCATTCGCACACACGCACCCGCTGTGTCCATTTGCGGAGAAAAGGTGCTACACTTACGCATGTGTGTGTGTGTGTGCTTAAGTTTGCTTTAGCCCCGAGTTTGACCACTTTGCAGCATTGGTTCACAAACTATGTCCAATATTTTTACCCATTGTTTTGTTTGTTTGCTTTTCTTTGTATGTTTTTCATGTCGTGTTATGACGCGCTTCTCTCTCTCTCTATTTTCTCTCTCTCTCTCTCTCTCTCGTGCTCTTCCCAGAAAACTGTCTCCACGAGTTTGCATTAGAATAATTAATTTAATATTTCCCATTCTGTTTACTTCCGTTATAAGGCATTGTTTTTCTTTTCCCGTTTTTACAAAGATAAATTTAGATTACTAC
>KZ067486.1:306787-322200 GCA_002091845.1 Anopheles cracens | reverse complement strand
GGTTCCATCCCTGGGCCGTTCCAGCCCGAGTTTGATTGTCGGAATCGACGGCTGCCGTCACGGTGGTGAGATCGTGCGCCACAGACACAAACGACACAACGACGACGAAGACGAGCTCTCGCGCGGGACCAAATAGCGACAAACATTAGAGGACGAAAATGGAGATGGAGAAACAAAAAAACAGCCAACACCGTGGGCATATTGTCAAAGCTGTGAGTAAGCGCCCCCCCCCCTCCCCTCCCGCGTTCTTGGGAGCAAGCTTGCCAAGATAAGGGGCAACGGAGCTACCCCGTTTGAGAGGAATCCACCACGTCGCTTTGGCGCAACCGAGAAGGGCACCGTCGGTGCTTGTCGGGGCGGACGCGAGAGCATGTGTCTAGACGTGTCGATTTTTGTGAGGCCTCTTGTTCGGCTGTTGGCCCAAATTCCGGTGGTACGCGGCCTCCCCCTCCCATATTCGCGCGGGTGGGGTGTTAAATCGGGTTCAAGTGGTCGCGTCATTCCGAGAAAAAACTCTCGCGCAGGCAGTTTTCGGTGTGTGGAGAGGGGGGGGGGGGGGGGAGGGGTGGGGGGGGGGGGGCAGTTTTCGGTGTGTGGGGGGGGGGGGGGGAGGAAGGGTTGGTGGCGGTGGGACACTTTGATGGGAACCGAAAACATGCGAAACGGTTCGTGGTGGCTGCTGCCTGCGCACAAACCATTTCCTCGAAATCCTGTTTGTCAATACGATCCGGCGCTTTTTACACTTTCGGCACCTTTCTTCCGCGAAACGGCCGCGCGCGATGGACGTCGGGGGGAGAAGGAGTGAGCGAGAGAAACGACCAACAAACAAACAAAGACCAAGAGCAAAGACGGGCGGGCAGAAGACGGCGATGAGCTTAATAGCAAGGATGGACGGATGGGTTGGGGGACACATGTTGTAAGTTTGCCTTTGCACCTTGCGATCGATAACGTCGAAAAGAAAGTTCAAGCTAAGCAGCTGGGAACGGTTGGCCCCCGGCTTTGCTTCATTTGTACCTCGTAATCGATGTTGTAACAAAGTGGCCTGAAATGAAATGCATCATAAAACGCTTCGCATGGTATGGGGATGGAGAAACGTTTGCCATTATAATCGTAATCATTATAACTAAAACAGCAATTACACGATTATCTGGCACGATTGGTTATCGATCTGCTGTTTCACTGCACTGCCGAATGATTGTAGATCACTGTTTAGTACGTTCGGCACATGTGCGAGTGATAAAACAAATTTCACTTGAAGCTCTGAACGTATTGTTCGATTAAGATCGAGACATATATAAGGCAGATACAAAGATGAGCACATGATTTTTGAAAAACATTATGCCGTCAGGTGCATATATTGTTACAAATGAAGCATCAGAGCCATATGCTTTCCAACAAGACTACAAAATTACATGAAATACTGTCCAGTTTAGTCTTTTGAACATTCCTTTTCAGCTGTTGGGGGAAATGCGTTCTATGTGATCCTATAAAATTTATCACATCACTTATATGTGATATATGATCAAGCTGGTGATTTTTCTGTCGAAGAAATGTCTGAAAACTACTTAAACGGAAGATATGTGTTACAAAACAGAAGCCCGAGAAAGGCTTGTTGTATTATTTTCTCTGCACATTGTCAAAAGCATATGATCTAAATTTCATTATGTGTTGTCACAGGACACAATTGGTGGAAGATTTGTCAGTTCGACCGTACGTTTTTGAAGACCGCAAAGGGTTTATTTAATAGTGTGATAAAAAACCAACCGCAATATTCTCATGTAATATCGGTAATCTAAATCAATGCCAGTCTATCGGTCAGAACATCCCAGGTTTTGTTGAACATACACGTGTAGGTGTTGGGTTATGTGTGTTGTCACAGGGCACAATTGGTGGAAGATTTGTCAGTTCGACCGTACGTTTTTGAAGACCGCCAACCGGTTTATTTAATAGTGTGATTAAAAATAAACCGCAATATTCTCATGTAAAATCGGTAATCTAAATCAATGCCAGTCTATCGGTCAGAACATCCCAGGTTTTGTTGAACATACACGTGTAGGTGTTGGGTTAGCCTCGTCACAAAAATATGATCATAAAAGCGGATTAGCGGATTGCATGCTATAAATAATTCAAACGATTCGGCAAACTTATTGAACCATACAGCTTATGGAATCCGATTAGTTCGGTTTTAGCGAATTTTGGAACCAGCTCGCGTTAATCGAGGCACGCTTGGATGGGTTCTTCAAAGTCGGAAATTGCGTTTTAGGAAACTAATGGCAGAAAATAGCTCGGATAAAACCGATTGTAGAACAAGTTTCGATTAATTAATATAGTCATTCAGTCCTTTTATGTTTGCCATAAAATTCGTGCTTTGAAATTGCAGTTAAATAAGTCGTACAATAAACGAACGCATGAGACCGCCCATAGCGATCGAATAGTAACAACAGCGTGCACATCAGCACGGCCATGATCGAACGTACGCACCACGCATGCTGATGGCCACAGTGTTGGTGATGGCCACTGTCCGGGGTGGTGGGGACCGGTTTTTGCTTAGATTCCCTTTTGCGTCGCGCTTCGTTCGTGCCGTGGCTTCGAGTTTCCTACACCGCCAGAGATTTGATGGCGGCAGGTTTAGACCGAAATAACGAAGGACGGGTGAAGCAAAACAGCCGAAAAAAGGTTAGGAACGCCTTAAAACTCGGCACGATCGCGGAGAGGCCATATTGAATTGAGCATTAGAAACTGTTGATGGTGATGCCAGTCTATCGGTCAGAACATCCCAGGTTTTGTTGAACATACACGTGTAGGTGTTGGGTTAGCCTCGTCACAAAAATATGATCATAAAAGCGGATTAGCGGATTGCATGCTATAAATAATTCAAACGATTCGGCAAACTTATTGCACCATACAGCTTATGGAATCCGATTAGTTCGGTTTTAGCGAATTTTGGAACCAGCTCGCGTTAATCGAGGCACGCTTGGATGGGTTCTTCAAAGTCGGAAATTGCGTTTTAGGAAACTAATGGCAGAAAATAGCTCGGATAAAACCGATTGTAGAACAAGTTTCGATTAATTAATATAGTCATTCAGTCCTTTTATGTTTGCCATAAAATTCGTGCTTTGAAATTGCAGTTAAATAAGCCGTACAATAAACGAACGCATGAGACCGCCCATAGCGATCGAATAGTAACAACAGCGTGCACATCAGCACGGCCATGATCGAACGTACGCACCACGCATGCTGATGGCCACAGTGTTGGTGATGGCCACTGTCCGGGGTGGTGGGAACCGGTTTTTGCTTAGATTCCCTTTTGCGTCGCGCTTCGTTCGTGCTGTGGCTTCGAGTTTCCTACACCGCCAGAGATTTGATGGCGGCAGGTTTAGACCGAAATAACGAAGGACGGGTGAAGCAAAATGTGGCTTCGAGTTTCCTACACCGCCAGAGATTTGATGGCGGCAGGTTTAGACCGAAATAACGAAGGACGGGTGAAGCAAAACAGCCGAAAAAAGGTTAGGAACGCCTTAAAACTCGGCACGATCGCGGAGAGGCCATATTGAATTGAGCATTAGAAACTGTTGATGGTGGTGGTGGTGGTGTTTTGTTTTGGATGACATGGTCGTCGTCGCCAACGCCGTTGACAGATGATTTGGAGCAGTTAGTGATTCTAATTCAAGTAACTAGTGTGTGCACTTGGTGCCGTGTGACGCAACTGTAGCGAACGGATGCAAACTGCACGTGCACAACCTGTCAAAAACGGTATGGCTCGAAATAATTTGGACGAGCACGCTAATTCGTATTAGCAGCTTTGGGCGCGGGAGCTGGAGCCGGTCAAACGGGTCGAAACAATGTAAAATAGGTAAGTGTTTAGGGACGAATATTGCCCGTGTGCAATGTGCGCCTCGTGTGCGGTTGTTGTGCAATTTTGTTTTGTTAGACATCTGCGAAATCTAACAGGCTCTGGCTCTTTAGAGGTCATTCGAATGTGCGGTGATTTGTTTACCCGACGGTAAGATTACGCGGTTTTGTAGCGACTGTAGCAGGGCTATTGGGTTGTTTAATATAGATAGTAAAACGTAAGGCACCTTTACGGCCAATATGACGTTAGTACAGCATTAGATATGGCAATTATGTAAAGTTTGACATCATGAAACATTTTTTAAATAATTAAATTCTTCCACATTTCCGTTGTGTTATGTCGCAATGATGCAAGTAAAGCATTTTGGTGAGAAAAGAGTTCCAAGGCATTTTGGAACTGCCTATTTGAGGAAAATATTTTTTTTCAATTCTGAAACTATGGTTATCATTGTAGAATAAGTGTACCACTGTTCAACAGGGTAAACAAAACACTCAAATATTATTCTAGCATCCATTCATTGAAGTTTTACACCGTATATTTTGCAAAAACTATAATGGTTGCAGCCCTTGTTACAGGTTTTGTAGCAAACACGTCGATATTTTACGAATTATACACATATTTGTGCAATCTCGCTAACATTTTGTTCAATGTGATGTGGTCGGCAGGTAGGTAGAAATAAGAAACTAGAACCGACAAAAATAAGTCTCTTGTTTTATGATTAAATCAATGCTTTTTCAATTTTTGTTTCTTCAATCAATAGAAGTTTTTTTTTAAGTTTCGATTAATTAATATAGTCATTCAGTCCTTTTATGTTTGCCATAAAATTCGTGCTTTGAAATTGCAGTTAAATAAGTCGTACAATAAACGAACGCATGAGACCGCCCATAGCGATCGAATAGTAACAACAGCGTGCACATCAGCACGGCCATGATCGAACGTACGCACCACGCATGCTGATGGCCACAGTGTTGGTGATGGCCACTGTCCGGGGTGGTGGGAACCGGTTTTTGCTTAGATTCCCTTTTGCGTCGCGCTTCGTTCGTGCTGTGGCTTCGAGTTTCCTACACCGCCAGAGATTTGATGGCGGCAGGTTTAGACCGAAATAACGAAGGACGGGTGAAGCAAAACAGCCGAAAAAAGGTTAGGAACGCCTTAAAACTCGGCACGATCGCGGAGAGGCCATATTGAATTGAGCATTAGAAACTGTTGATGGTGGTGGTGGTGGTGTTTTGTTTTGGATGACATGGTCGTCGTCGCCAACGCCGTTGACAGATGATTTGGAGCAGTTAGTGATTCTAATTCAAGTAACTAGTGTGTGCACTTGGTGCCGTGTGACGCAACTGTAGCGAACGGATGCAAACTGCACGTGCACAACCTGTCAAAAACGGTATGGCTCGAAATAATTTGGACGAGCACGCTAATTCGTATTAGCAGCTTTGGGCGCGGGAGCTGGAGCCGGTCAAACGGGTCGAAACAATGTAAAATAGGTAAGTGTTTAGGGACGAATATTGCCCGTGTGCAATGTGCGCCTCGTGTGCGGTTGTTGTGCAATTTTGTTTTGTTAGACATCTGCGAAATCTAACAGGCTCTGGCTCTTTAGAGGTCATTCGAATGTGCGGTGATTTGTTTACCCGACGGTAAGATTACGCGGTTTTGTAGCGACTGTAGCAGGGCTATTGGGTTGTTTAATATAGATAGTAAAACGTAAGGCACCTTTACGGCCAATATGACGTTAGTACAGCATTAGATATGGCAATTATGTAAAGTTTGACATCATGAAACATTTTTTAAATAATTAAATTCTTCCACATTTCCGTTGTGTTATGTCGCAATGATGCAAGTAAAGCATTTTGGTGAGAAAAGAGTTCCAAGGCATTTTGGAACTGCCTATTTGAGGAAAATATTTTTTTTCAATTCTGAAACTATGGTTATCATTGTAGAATAAGTGTACCACTGTTCAACAGGGTAAACAAAACACTCAAATATTATTCTAGCATCCATTCATTGAAGTTTTACACCGTATATTTTGCAAAAACTATAATGGTTGCAGCCCTTGTTACAGGTTTTGTAGCAAACACGTCGATATTTTACGAATTATACACATATTTGTGCAATCTCGCTAACATTTTGTTCAATGTGATGTGGTCGGCAGGTAGGTAGAAATAAGAAACTAGAACCGACAAAAATAAGTCTCTTGTTTTATGATTAAATCAATGCTTTTTCAATTTTTGTTTCTTCAATCAATAGAAGTTTTTTTTCTTTTCCAAGGCTACCGAATGCTGGTACATGCCAAATCCCATATGCATGTGGTATTTCCATCGTCAAACACAGTAGGCCATGATCGAAATGGCGATATTAAAGTAAATAATTAATAACTTTGAATCAATATAGACAGCAAACTAAGGGAGGAAATATGCTTCAAACAAGTTTCCGCTGATTTTAACACACATATGTACACATTTAAAGCTCTTATTCGTCTGAATTAAAATGTCGCATTTTTGTTGTGAAACTTTTGTGTATGTTTTTGGTATAAACCGTATAAATCATGGGGGGGGGGGAGGGGGGGGGGGGGGGGGGGGGGGGTGCATCGAGAAGCCGCTTTTCGGTTTGCGTTCGGAAGGTGCAAAAAGAATCCTCCGTGTGTCCCTGTGGGCACATGCGAGAGGCGCAAACGGCGCAACACGGTCCTTGTGCCCTGTTCTCCCCGTCTTTTTCTACCTTTTTTTCGCCGTGCATTACAAGTCGCGTTTGTGGACTGCAGCCCCCCTACCACCACTCCTTGATACCCATTCGCGCCATAAGAGCAGTGCAAACATTACATGCCCCCTCGTCAGCTCAACCCTGCACTGCACTATTCACGATTTGCGACCATGGGACTCAGCGTTACTGACTGACCAGGGCTTACACCAGAATGCGCTCGTGTGTGTGTGCACACGGTTGTCCTGGTTCGCCTTCTGCGTCCGCTAGACTATCTGCCCAAGACGACGAGGACGACGATGGCTTCCAAGCACGAGGGATGGCGATGGAGTCGGGCGAGAGCCTCACACCGCGTACTTTAAATGCATCCCTAGCCTCCATGCAACGCCTTCGCAAAGAACGAACACACACACGTGGACAGGCGCGCGACGGCCCCGCAGAGTTACGCGGGAGAGCGTCGGTGTGTCGGGTTTTTCTTGCCGGGTCTCTCTGTTTTTTTTTTCGGATGCGTTTCACCGTTGCAATGCATAATTTTGTGCATATGTGACCTGCACTGCTGCACTTTTACCCTGCACCGGTAGTCCTAGACTCGAGGAGGATTTTCAAACCGTTCCGGCTTCCGCTCGACATGCCCACAATTGCCCTCCTGAGTCGCCTGTGTCACTTTCGGGGTGGATGTGGTGTTTTTCGAGTCTCTTTTTCGACAACATGAGGTGCTGTATGTATGCCTTTTGTGAATAACCGTATGTGTGTAAGTGGAGCTTATTTTTAAAGGAAAGTTATAAAATCTGCCAATAGCATGTAAATAGGGAATTTGAATGAATAAATTGTCCCAACAAATGCAATATATTTGTAGAGCCGGTAATTCAACATATTAAACAGATGAAAATATGTCACATGTCATTTCGGTGGTTGCGATAAACAAATTATCACATGACTTTTGAAGGAATTTTGTGACTATCTCTGTTTTCAGAAATGCCAAAGAAAATGATATGCATAGGATTTTAATGAGAATTGAAAATACGTAGTAATAATAATATGTAATAATAAACGAGAGAAGTGCAGTTTTGTTCAATGTGATGTGGTCGGCAGGTAGGTAGAAATAAGAAACTAGAACCGACAAAAATAAGTCTCTTGTTTTATGATTAAATCAATGCTTTTTCAATTTTTGTTTCTTCAATCAATAGAAGTTTTTTTTTCTTTTCCAAGGCTACCGAATGCTGGTACATGCCAAATCCCATATGCATGTGGTATTTCCATCGTCAAACACAGTAGGCCATGATCGAAATGGCGATATTAAAGTAAATAATTAATAACTTTGAATCAATATAGACAGCAAACTAAGGGAGGAAATATGCTTCAAACAAGTTTCCGCTGATTTTAACACACATATGTACACATTTAAAGCTCTTATTCGTCTGAATTAAAATGTCGCATTTTTGTTGTGAAACTTTTGTGTATGTTTTTGGTATAAACCGTATAAATCATGGGGCGTTATAAAGCGCTTCAAATCGATTCAAAGCTGCATTATCCTTTCAAATAAATGTTAGATCATTAATCTGGTTTGACGCGTGTGTTTGATTATTTAGAAATAAAGACCTCCCGAATTAACTGAACTGCTAATAATGCTCAAACAACCAAGCAGCGCTGCCATATAGAAAGTCTTCTCTAGAAATACATTTCGCCGTGTTTCGGTGCCCATTTGCTGTAGTAAGAAGAAACGTATACGGACGGATTTAGAAACGATGCACACACGCCCACATGAGGCTGAAAACCACCCACCAGGTGCATGTGCATGTCCTTCGGCGGCGGCGGATACCACCCCAGCCGTTTTAGGTATGTCACTGCCACCGGCCAAAGTCCTGTGTGTGTGTGTGTGTGTGTGTCTTCCTCCTACCCGATCAGCTTGGTTCTTTTATTTTGACAATCTCCCCTCCCTCCCCCTCCCCCTGCTAGGCGGTGGGGTGCTTTTCTTTGCATGCTTTGTAATCGAAACGCGCGTTAACTAGTACGAAGAAGCACGGCAGAAGTCGACTCCGACGAGCCTCCCGCAGGAGGCTCGAGGCCCCGAAGTGCATCCAGGAGTGCATCCATTCTAAAAACAGAAGGGGGTGGGCAGATCCCCCTCCCTCCCCCCCCCTCTTAAGTGAATGTGCCGAATGTGTGGGGTTTTTCTTTGGCTCAACTTTTTCGGAACGCGCTGCATTCGGCATTTTTTTTTCTTTTCCAAGGCTACCGAATGCTGGTACATGCCAAATCCCATATGCATGTGGTATTTCCATCGTCAAACACAGTAGGCCATGATCGAAATGGCGATATTAAAGTAAATAATTAATAACTTTGAATCAATATAGACAGCAAACTAAGGGAGGAAATATGCTTCAAACAAGTTTCCGCTGATTTTAACACACATATGTACACATTTAAAGCTCTTATTCGTCTGAATTAAAATGTCGCATTTTTGTTGTGAAACTTTTGTGTATGTTTTTGGTATAAACCGTATAAATCATGGGGCGTTATAAAGCGCTTCAAATCGATTCAAAGCTGCATTATCCTTTCAAATAAATGTTAGATCATTAATCTGGTTTGACGCGTGTGTTTGATTATTTAGAAATAAAGACCTCCCGAATTAACTGAACTGCTAATAATGCTCAAACAACCAAGCAGCGCTGCCATATAGAAAGTCTTCTCTAGAAATACATTTCGCCGTGTTTCGGTGCCCATTTGCTGTAGTAAGAAGAAACGTATACGGACGGATTTAGAAACGATGCACACACGCCCACATGAGGCTGAAAACCACCCACCAGGTGCATGTGCATGTCCTTCGGCGGCGGCGGATACCACCCCAGCCGTTTTAGGTATGTCACTGCCACCGGCCAAAGTCCTGTGTGTGTGTGTGTGTGTGTGTCGCCGTGTTTCGGTGCCCATTTGCTGTAGTAAGAAGAAACGTATACGGACGGATTTAGAAACGATGCACACACGCCCACATGAGGCTGAAAACCACCCACCAGGTGCATGTGCATGTCCTTCGGCGGCGGCGGATACCACCCCAGCCGTTTTAGGTATGTCACTGCCACCGGCCAAAGTCCTGTGTGTGTGTGTGTGTGTGTGTCTTCCTCCTACCCGATCAGCTTGGTTCTTTTATTTTGACAATCTCCCCTCCCTCCCCCTCCCCCTGCTAGGCGGTGGGGTGCTTTTCTTTGCATGCTTTGTAATCGAAACGCGCGTTAACTAGTACGAAGAAGCACGGCAGAAGTCGACTCCGACGAGCCTCCCGCAGGAGGCTCGAGGCCCCGAAGTGCATCCAGGAGTGCATCCATTCTAAAAACAGAAGGGGGTGGGCAGATCCCCCTCCCTCCCCCCCCCTCTTAAGTGAATGTGCCGAATGTGTGGGGTTTTTCTTTGGCTCAACTTTTTCGGAACGCGCTGCATTCGGCATCGAGCGCTCCGGTGTTGCTGTATGTGTGCGTGAGCCGCACAGAGTGCAGCAGAACTCGTACATTTTCTGAATGCAGTTTTTGTGCATCGTCTCCTGGTCGGTAGGAACGGTCGGTCGGGGGGGGGGTGCATCGAGAAGCCGCTTTTCGGTTTGCGTTCGGAAGGTGCAAAAAGAATCCTCCGTGTGTCCCTGTGGGCACATGCGAGAGGCGCAAACGGCGCAACACGGTCCTTGTGCCCTGTTCTCCCCGTCTTTTTCTACCTTTTTTTCGCCGTGCATTACAAGTCGCGTTTGTGGACTGCAGCCCCCCTACCACCACTCCTTGATACCCATTCGCGCCATAAGAGCAGTGCAAACATTACATGCCCCCTCGTCAGCTCAACCCTGCACTGCACTATTCACGATTTGCGACCATGGGACTCAGCGTTACTGACTGACCAGGGCTTACACCAGAATGCGCTCGTGTGTGTGTGCACACGGTTGTCCTGGTTCGCCTTCTGCGTCCGCTAGACTATCTGCCCAAGACGACGAGGACGACGATGGCTTCCAAGCACGAGGGATGGCGATGGAGTCGGGCGAGAGCCTCACACCGCGTACTTTAAATGCATCCCTAGCCTCCATGCAACGCCTTCGCAAAGAACGAACACACACACGTGGGCAGGCGCGCGACGGCCCCGCAGAGTTACGCGGGAGAGCGTCGGTGTGTCGGGTTTTTCTTGCCGGGTCTCTCTGTTTTTTTTTTCGGATGCGTTTCACCGTTGCAATGCATAATTTTGTGCATATGTGACCTGCACTGCTGCACTTTTACCCTGCACCGGTAGTCCTAGACTCGAGGAGGATTTTCAAACCGTTCCGGCTTCCGCTCGACATGCCCACAATTGCCCTCCTGAGTCGCCTGTGTCACTTTCGGGGTGGATGTGGTGTTTTTCGAGTCTCTTTTTCGACAACATGAGGTGCTGTATGTATGCCTTTTGTGAATAACCGTATGTGTGTAAGTGGAGCTTATTTTTAAAGGAAAGTTATAAAATCTGCCAATAGCATGTAAATAGGGAATTTGAATGAATAAATTGTCCCAACAAATGCAATATATTTGTAGAGCCGGTAATTCAACATATTAAACAGATGAAAATATGTCACATGTCATTTCGGTGGTTGCGATAAACAAATTATCACATGACTTTTGAAGGAATTTTGTGACTATCTCTGTTTTCAGAAATGCCAAAGAAAATGATATGCATAGGATTTTAATGAGAATTGAAAATACGTAGTAATAATAATATGTAATAATAAACGAGAGAAGTGCAGTTTTACGTAATCAAAATATTTTATACCAGCCGTTTTAGGTATGTCACTGCCACCGGCCAAAGTCCTGTGTGTGTGTGTGTGTGTGTGTCTTCCTCCTACCCGATCAGCTTGGTTCTTTTATTTTGACAATCTCCCCTCCCTCCCCCTCCCCCTGCTAGGCGGTGGGGTGCTTTTCTTTGCATGCTTTGTAATCGAAACGCGCGTTAACTAGTACGAAGAAGCACGGCAGAAGTCGACTCCGACGAGCCTCCCGCAGGAGGCTCGAGGCCCCGAAGTGCATCCAGGAGTGCATCCATTCTAAAAACAGAAGGGGGTGGGCAGATCCCCCTCCCTCCCCCCCCCTCTTAAGTGAATGTGCCGAATGTGTGGGGTTTTTCTTTGGCTCAACTTTTTCGGAACGCGCTGCATTCGGCATCGAGCGCTCCGGTGTTGCTGTATGTGTGCGTGAGCCGCACAGAGTGCAGCAGAACTCGTACATTTTCTGAATGCAGTTTTTGTGCATCGTCTCCTGGTCGGTAGGAACGGTCGGTCGGGAGGGGGGGGGGTGCATCGAGAAGCCGCTTTTCGGTTTGCGTTCGGAAGGTGCAAAAAGAATCCTCCGTGTGTCCCTGTGGGCACATGCGAGAGGCGCAAACGGCGCAACACGGTCCTTGTGCCCTGTTCTCCCCGTCTTTTTCTACCTTTTTTTCGCCGTGCATTACAAGTCGCGTTTGTGGACTGCAGCCCCCCTACCACCACTCCTTGATACCCATTCGCGCCATAAGAGCAGTGCAAACATTACATGCCCCCTCGTCAGCTCAACCCTGCACTGCACTATTCACGATTTGCGACCATGGGACTCAGCGTTACTGACTGACCAGGGCTTACACCAGAATGCGCTCGTGTGTGTGTGCACACGGTTGTCCTGGTTCGCCTTCTGCGTCCGCTAGACTATCTGCCCAAGACGACGAGGACGACGATGGCTTCCAAGCACGAGGGATGGCGATGGAGTCGGGCGAGAGCCTCACACCGCGTACTTTAAATGCATCCCTAGCCTCCATGCAACGCCTTCGCGAAGAACGAACACACACACGTGGACAGGCGCGCGACGGCCCCGCAGAGTTACGCGGGAGAGCGTCGGTGTGTCGGGTTTTTCTTGCCGGGTCTCTCTGTTTTTTTTTTCGGATGCGTTTCACCGTTGCAATGCATAATTTTGTGCATATGTGACCTGCACTGCTGCACTTTTACCCTGCACCGGTAGTCCTAGACTCGAGGAGGATTTTCAAACCGTTCCGGCTTCCGCTCGACATGCCCACAATTGCCCTCCTGAGTCGCCTGTGTCACTTTCGGGGTGGATGTGGTGTTTTTCGAGTCTCTTTTTCGACAACATGAGGTGCTGTATGTATGCCTTTTGTGAATAACCGTATGTGTGTAAGTGGAGCTTATTTTTAAAGGAAAGTTATAAAATCTGCCAATAGCATGTAAATAGGGAATTTGAATGAATAAATTGTCCCAACAAATGCAATATATTTGTAGAGCCGGTAATTCAACATATTAAACAGATGAAAATATGTCACATGTCATTTCGGTGGTTGCGATAAACAAATTATCACATGACTTTTGAAGGAATTTTGTGACTATCTCTGTTTTCAGAAATGCCAAAGAAAATGATATGCATAGGATTTTAATGAGAATTGAAAATACGTAGTAATAATAATATGTAATAATAAACGAGAGAAGTGCAGTTTTACGTAATCAAAATATTTTATACGCTCTTCATCCATTTTTTCTTTGGTTGAATATGTTAAAACATTGTGCAAAAATAAAAATTAAACACAATGAAACCAGTGCTGGGACTGCTATCTTTGAGAGATCTTTTAGTGAAGAAGTTTGTAAGATGGGACATTATGTTTTTCTAGACAATTTTAAATACAAGCTTGTTTATTTTCATGCACCTTGTGATAATTGTGTTACCAATTGTATGCATGTGTTTTTGAAGGTAACCGCCCCTAAAGGCAACGTATTGTTTTCAAATAAAATCACTTGAAACACTTAGGTTCTCTTTTTTGTAGAGTAGTGATATTTAATCGTTTGTGAAGTTTGGCCGTATAGAATCGTATAGAAGAAGCTTGGCCTGTCGTAGAACTTTTCAATCACTCACTGTAAACTCATCCTAAAGGAGCTGACTGTCAATGGCACGAAAGCAATGGCGACTTTGGGAAATTAGGTGTAAAAAATGTATGTGCAGGTTTGGGAGATCTATCTCCGAGAGACTTTCGATCCTTGAGACACAAACGAAGGAACTGTCAAAATAGGCATTCCGTCTTGGGAAGGTTTCAGTGTATTAACAAAATAATTCTTAAATATGAATGAAAATCGTTTCAAATAGGAACACTAAAAATCATATGTTGATATGTGTATTAAATTCAAATATTATTTCTTTAGCACAGTTAACAGGCATAAAAAATCGTTAACGCTTAAACGTTATGAATATAAGAGTGTTTTGTCCAATGTAATTAGTCGTTATGAGATGAATATAATTGTCATTTAAAGATTACAGAACAATTGTTCAGTACGTAAGACATTTCAACTGAAACCAGCAACTCGTCGAAAAACAAAAACACCTCATTCAAGGCAGACAGAAGTGAGTTGCAATCCCTGTGCAACTCACTAACCCACGACGCGATACAGGGTACGAAGGTGTCAAAATGTTGCCGGATGGCGCGCTCCAAAACGCCGAAACAAGATTCAAGTGGACAAAAAATGAACCCAACCTGGCGGAGTGCTACTTCAGCCAAATGCGACGGAAAATTGCGTACCTCAACCGTGGCCGTGCGACAACAACAAAAAAAACCCGTGAAAAATCGGAAAACCCAAAGTACTGCAAGTGCCCCATCCGCCCTACCCGCGCCGAAAAATTGAGTGTAAGAAAATGGCATCGGGGAGAAGCAAACATGAAGGCAGGAAGGAACCCACACACCCGAAACACGCACGGGCACAAATTCGAGCCTTCAGTTTGTGGTTTCGGAAATGTCTGGGAAGGGTGGCCCCCGACCGGTAATGAGCATGGGCAGGCCAGGGAGCCGGGGCTGGAGCTCGTCGGTGCATGTGCAATTGCATGTACCATCGTGTACCACGACGGCAGAAGGGGTGCCATGCGAGGGCAAAGGGATCTTTATTCGTGGCACCGAAAAATGCATTCTAACATGCATGTGCACAAACATATCAACTTTGAATGCATGTGCATAATGCACACGTCTGTGTGTGTGCACGAGCGCGCTCTCTTTTCGGGATGGTATTTTCGCGGTAGAAGGTTTTTTGTTGTTCCTCTGGCTCGTGTGTGTGAGTGGGATTATTTTTTTCCCCCGTATTCGTGTGTGGAGGAAACGGAATGATAGTACGAGTTTTTGCGTGGCAAGTGTGACGAAGAAAGGAGCGTGTGTGTGTGGGGTGTGAAGGGGCGGTAGAAGGGGCCGAGGTGGCGAACGCTGCGTTAACAGTTTACGTCGGGCTTCCTGCGCAGGGTGAAGTCGCCACAGCCTACTTCGAAAAGAGATCAAAGGTCTTGCAAAATCCCGTCGCGACTCCGGCCGCCATTCGTGTCATCTTCTGCATCTCCGGTGCGGGGCAAAACACAAAAACAGAAGCGCAGAAAATGTTTTGAAAACCGCACCTCGGTTGGGTTTCGGTTTGCAAAAATGAGGAGATAATTCTTCCCCGAAATGAGCCTCCAGCTCGGCGAGCTACTCGTGTTACGTTCCGGCTAGGCAAATCGTGCCAGGGAAGCGTTTTCCGAAACTGTATCGTTTCGGTGTTTTTTTTTTTCTGGAGATCTGGTGATAAATTATTTCGTCGCCGTCTGTACTATCCTCCGCATAGCATAGATCCTTGTGAGCAGTTTTTTTCCGCGCGCTCTCTCTCTCTCTCTCTCTCACGCTCTCTTTCTCTCTCCTTCCAAGCTTCACTCGCATGGCCTGCTGCGTTCCGGAGGATGTCCACCACGAGACGAGACGGGGGAAAAAGGGACACAAAACAGCATAACGCCGGATTGCGTCTGTCGAATCCATGTTTTCCCCTTCATCGCTTTTCGTCGCGGCCTTTGCGCACGGAGCATTTTGCGCTTTGCTGTTTTGCTGCAAG
>KZ067486.1:291213-305322 GCA_002091845.1 Anopheles cracens | reverse complement strand
AGTTCACAAAATCCACACAAATTGTCCCATCCCATCCCATCCGGGGCTTCTAATTGGAATACACTGGTGCATAAATATTTTTTATTTATTACGCCAGGACTGTGTTTGTATTATATATGCTATTGCATTTTTCCTCTTTTTTTCTCTTAATCTCTCTCTCATTCCTTCCTCCATCACCCGTTTATCAAAACCAAACGCATTGAAGTCCATCCGGTGCGAATTGCTTCCGCTAAAGTGCCAATGAAAATAGGTGCGAATCGAGTTGGGAAATATCATAAAAAGCGATTTACGAGAGAGTGACAAAACGATGGAGGAAATGACGGAAATAACGTAAAAAAAAAACAAAACTTTGCACGGAAATGATTATTTTGTGAACGATTTGAAAACGCCCGTTGGTGTGAGGGGGGGAATGGGAAATTTTAAAATAGAAGAATCAACAACAACAACAAAAAACACGCCAACCCAAACAACAAAAATATGGTTGCAAATCCATGGAATTCTTTTTCAACAATTTTGTTTTTGTTCATCGCAGTCACCCGTCACTCCCGGTGACTATGGTGGTAACGGTGTATGGGTATGTAAAGGGAGAAAAAAAAACATAGCAGGCTTTGTCGTCGAGTAGCGAGTGATGGTAACACACGCAAAAAAACCATGTGTGTGTACAACAAAACGAGGAAAAGGAAATAAAATGTTGAAAAAGAGAAATTCCGACAGGTGCATCATTGTGTAGGATGCCCATTTGGATGTGTGCTTCGGGGCTGAAATTTCGCTCTGGCTAATCTTGAACGATTTAAAGCAAAACAAAAATACACCATAAATAGTATGCGCTCAAAACAGGAGCGTGATTGTGTTTTTTGTTTCGTTCATTGCTTTTGTGGCTGGTTTTGCTGGATGATAAACAGTGCCTAGGAAAGCATTTTCAGCACCCAGCGGTCGTTTGTGTGACCCCTTTCGGGATTGATCGGGTGTGTGTGTGTGTGTGTGTGTGTGTGAGTATGGAGTGGACCTTTTTTTTAATTTCTGTTGTACTTTTTTACGTTTTCAACGCATAATATTGTCACAAGCATCATTAGGTAATATATTGGCTTAAATTCTGTTGCCAATGCCGCAACAGGAAGATATGGATAAAAAGTGTTGTAATTGAAGATATGGATTTTAAAGAAGTTTCCAAATGTATAACATCCGGATTTCTGAGATGTAAACCCTTGTAAAGTCCATCTTTTGAAGGATGAAGGATGAAGTGACATATTGTGAGAAATGTTTAGAATATGTCATTTCTAACAATATATTGAATATTGGACATGATACAGACTAACCAACTCATGAGTTTTACAGTATAAACGCTCGTTGTATGTGTTTGCGAGGTGAAAAACAAACGAAGTACATCTTGATTAATGTTATGTGTAATGTTGTGTTATGTGATTGAAGGCATTGATTAAGTTGTTAGATAACATAGATTATGATATTCTTACTTTTCCAAAGAGACTCGAACGGATTGCTCCTACATAATCGGTAAAATCTTCAACCATGTACTGTGAATTCTCGGAATCTAGATGTGCCATGAAATCTACGTATACGAAAAGACAAGTGCAGCATAAGGAGTTCCATCTTGAAGCGACAAGAAATCAATTAAAAACGGAGCTTTCCTTCTTTCAAGAAGCTTCTTCTCAGGCTGCACTGCTGCGATGTCAGATGGCAAACGTCCAAGGTATCGCTTTGGGCACTTTTCAATCAAACCCGAATTGCTGTTTCGGCAACGCAACTGACAGGCACAATCTGTCGCTTCGAATCACATAATTTGTCACATTCTTTAACACACTTTAACGCTGGATAATTCGCTGCATGAATCCCAAATTTGCAGCGGCATAAAATTGTGTTGTTACTAATTTGTCACCGAGGTGGGGATCACACAAAGGCCCGACCGACGCTACGCGCAACCGAGAACCGAGATTGTTTCCCCTCTCCGTGTGCTGTGAATGCAAATGATCGACGTTGCGGAAAGAAGGCGCACGCTTTCTTCCTTCGCTCGTAAAAGCATCATAATAAATGAGAAACAGATTGAGGCTGAGGTTTACACACATCTGGGGCGTCGACGAAAGACGTAATGAGAATGATTACAGCCGAGGGTGTTGCGCTATGGTGTATTAAAGTTTTGTGGGCGATCGTGTTATGCTGAATATGCGGAATGATCGCATAAGAAATTGATTTCATTTCAAAATTAGTTTAATCATTTTGTATCAATAATACAATAAATGCTTTTTCAGCTAAAGGTGCTGATAAAATACAATTAAACTACAGCAGCATGTGTCATTGTAGTGAAATGCGATAGAATTCTGTATACATTTGTTGAATAGCGCTTTCAGTTATGAAGTTTTGATCTGCATAGAAGTAGTATGGAGTGGACCTTTTTTTTAATTTCTGTTGTACTTTTTTACGTTTTCAACGCATAATATTGTCACAAGCATCATTAGGTAATATATTGGCTTAAATTCTGTTGCCAATGCCGCAACAGGAAGATATGGATAAAAAGTTTTTTTTTCCTTTCCGCTTTGGGCCCTTTTTGGAGGTTTCGCTCCGCTTCGGCCGCGCCGCAAACATGATGATGATTATTACTGTTATTGCCCCCGTTTTTATGATGATTATTTTGGCGGCAAATTAACCTCACACGCGCATCTGCCGCGCAACGCCGCCCGTTGGAGGGAAGGGAAGCCTCGGAACCTGCTCCAAAAGATTGCCCGCTGCACGGGAACCCCCGTTAGGACGCACATGTGTGAACGAACTTTGCGGTATTTCGGACTCGGAATCGCATATGGCGGATGGAATGATAGTGTGACGTGTGGAGCTCGTCAGTGTTTGGTGTTGTTTTGTGTTTTCGTTGCGTTTAGTTTGTGATGCGGCCGTGCGTTTTGCATGCGCTCAATTGGAGTGCATTGCCATCGTCCGGATCGTCGAGCGCATCACGTGCACGGTGCATCAGATGCTGTTCCGACTGACGAATCTGAAGGGATTGGGGCTGCAAAAATCTTGGACCGAAGCAAAACGTGTGGTACAGTCGTCACCCCGTCAGTGAGATTGACGCAATGAAATCTCGGGCAGCTGTCACTCGGGGGTGCAGTAACCTGCCAGGCGGCATCATTTTTCATCCACCTCAAACGGAGCCCACTTTCACCGGGAGCACCCGAAACAGAGGAAAGCAAAGTATGCGGACAAGGCACACCGAAAAAAAGCGAAAGGGTTGTCGTAATCCCGCAGATGCAATTCGGTCGGTGCAACGGTTCAAAACAAAAAACGAAGCAAAAACACGGCACGGCAGAAGATACCATCCCATGGGCGGTGAAAGTGGAAGCGCATATGAAAGGGATAATGCCGAAGTGCATAAGTGCAGAACACAACTTTTTGACACATTTGGCCGGTTGGCCGCGTCAACGTGTTGCGTCGCTTGCGGCACGGACCGGGGTGCAAAACGCGCTCCGGGTGCATCTTGCAGTTTCGGTTTCGGTTTCGTTTTTTTTTCGTGTTATGCTGAATATGCGGAATGATCGCATAAGAAATTGATTTCATTTCAAAATTAGTTTAATCATTTTGTATCAATAATGCTCTGTATTTTGTGAAAACAACGACAAACAAAAAATACTTTCCTTGAATAAAATTCTACGCCGAGTTCTCTCCGTATGGCTACATAAATTTGGACCATATGGGGTCGCAAAAACGTCAAGCGCGTACGCCATACCGCCCCGTCTGCAGGCAGAAACGGTCCAACGGGATAAATTTGAGTGCTTCATTCCTCGATGCACCGTAAATATTGTAATTCCTTCTGATTGCTTTCATTTTTTGCTTTGCCCGGCCCCCTTCGCGCAAGGCCCGGAGAAGCAAACGAAAAGGAAAGTTGAGAGAAAATCGAGCCCGAGAGCAATGACCCGCCGCCGGTGGGTTTTGGCAACGGCAGTCACCCGTTCTTGTATCCCGTTCTGGGTCTCCATACACACACACACACACACACATAGTTCTTTCTTTCCGTTGCGTTCGCTTTCCTTCGCCACAAAACACCGGGACCGGGAGCACCCGAAACAGAGGAAAGCAAAGTATGCGGACAAGGCACACCGAAAAAAAGCGAAAGGGTTGATATTCTTACTTTTCCAAAGAGACTCGAACGGATTGCTCCTACATAATCGGTAAAATCTTCAACCATGTACTGTGAATTCTCGGAATCTAGATGTGCCATGAAATCTACGTATACGAAAAGACAAGTGCAGCATAAGGAGTTCCATCTTGAAGCGACAAGAAATCAATTAAAAACGGAGCTTTCCTTCTTTCAAGAAGCTTCTTCTCAGGCTGCACTGCTGCGATGTCAGATGGCAAACGTCCAAGGTATCGCTTTGGGCACTTTTCAATCAAACCCGAATTGCTGTTTCGGCAACGCAACTGACAGGCACAATCTGTCGCTTCGAATCACATAATTTGTCACATTCTTTAACACACTTTAACGCTGGATAATTCGCTGCATGAATCCCAAATTTGCAGCGGCATAAAATTGTGTTGTTACTAATTTGTCACCGAGGTGGGGATCACACAAAGGCCCGACCGACGCTACGCGCAACCGAGAACCGAGATTGTTTCCCCTCTCCGTGTGCTGTGAATGCAAATGATCGACGTTGCGGAAAGAAGGCGCACGCTTTCTTCCTTCGCTCGTAAAAGCATCATAATAAATGAGAAACAGATTGAGGCTGAGGTTTACACACATCTGGGGCGTCGACGAAAGACGTAATGAGAATGATTACAGCCGAGGGTGTTGCGCTATGGTGTATTAAAGTTTTGTGGGCGATCGTGTTATGCTGAATATGCGGAATGATCGCATAAGAAATTGATTTCATTTCAAAATTAGTTTAATCATTTTGTATCAATAACGCTCTGTATTTTGTGAAAACAACGATACACAAAAAATACTTTCCTTGAATAAAACTCTACGCCGAGTTCTCTCCGTATGGCTACATAAATTTGGACCATATGGGGTCGCAAAAACGTCAAGCGCGTACGCCATACCGCCCCGTCTGCAGGCAGAAACGGTCCAACGGGATAAATTTGAGTGCTTCATTCCTCGATGCACCGTAAATATTGTAATTCCTTCTGATTGCTTTCATTTTTTGCTTTGCCCGGCCCCCTTCGCGCAAGGCCCGGAGAAGCAAACGAAAAGGAAAGTTGAGAGAAAATCGAGCCCGAGAGCAATGACCCGCCGCCGGTGGGTTTTGGCAACGGCAGTCACCCGTTCTGGTATCCCGTTCTGGGTCTCCATACACACACACACACACACATAGTTCTTTCTTTCCGTTGCGTTCGCTTTCCTTCGCTACAAAACACCGGGGCCGGGAGCACCCGAAACAGAGGAAAGCAAAGTATGCGGACAAGGCACACCGAAAAAAAGCGAAAGGGTTGTCGTAATCCCGCAGATGCAATTCGGTCGGTGCAACGGTTCAAAACAAAAAACGAAGCAAAAACACGGCACGGCAGAAGATACCATCCCATGGGCGGTGAAAGTGGAAGCGCATATGAAAGGGATAATGCCGAAGTGCATAAGTGCAGAACACAACTTTTTGACACATTTGGCCGGTTGGCCGCGTCAACGTGTTGCGTCGCTTGCGGCACGGACCGGGGTGCAAAACGCGCTCCGGGTGCATCTTGCAGTTTCGGTTTCGGTTTCGTTTTTTTTCCTTTCCGCTTTGGGCCCTTTTTGGAGGTTTCGCTCCGCTTCGGCCGCGCCGCAAACATGATGATGATTATTACTGTTATTGCCCCCGTTTTTATGATGATTATTTTGGCGGCAAATTAACCTCACACGCGCATCTGCCGCGCAACGCCGCCCGTTGGAGGGAAGGGAAGCCTCGGAACCTGCTCCAAAAGATTGCCCGCTGCACGGGAACCCCCGTTAGGACGCACATGTGTGAACGAACTTTGCGGTATTTCGGACTCGGAATCGCATATGGCGGATGGAATGATAGTGTGACGTGTGGAGCTCGTCAGTGTTTGGTGTTGTTTTGTGTTTTCGTTGCGTTTAGTTTGTTATGCGGCCGTGCGTTTTGCATGCGCTCAATTGGAGTGCATTGCCATCGTCCGGATCGTCGAGCGCATCACGTGCACGGTGCATCAGATGCTGTTCCGACTGACGAATCTGAAGGGATTGGGGCTGCAAAAATCTTGGCCCGAAGCAAAACGTGTGGTACAGTCGTCACCCCGTCAGTGAGATTGACGCAATGAAATCTCGGGCAGCTGTCACTCGGGGGTGCAGTAACCTGCCAGGCGGCATCATTTTTCATCCACCTCAAACGGAGCCCACTTTCGGGGGTAATTAATCGATCGGTTCGCGGGTGTATGTCACAGTTGATTCGTGGTTAGCGACATAATGATCGTAACAAACACAATCTGTTGACAAACTAAAAGTTATCATCAATGTAGTAAAATCAAGGTTACAATTTTTCCATGGATGCATCGCTACACCACGGAAACTGGAACATACAGGAGTTTTCATCCATTCTTCAGAGTGCTCACTTGAAACTAGAGATGAGAATAGCAACTCTCCTCATGTAATTAACTCACTCTTACTCACTCATCATTTGGATTCGAATCGTTTAGCAACTCTCTTGGGAGTCATTCTAATCTAACTCGATCTCGAACGAGTTACAAATAACCGTAGGGATTCAAATGCCAAAAGAGTGAGTGAGAGTCGTTTTACGCCGTGAACGAGTGAACGAGTTAGATTACAACGACTCACTCCCTATCTCACTCGTTTAGCAATTTCCGTTCGCTCGCTTTAAGATTCCCACTCACTCTTGTGGGATTCCGATTCCTGTGGCGACTAGTAACTTACTCCTGAGTGAGTCAGATTATATCAGACTCCCAAAAGAGTAATCAAAACTCTATATGAGTAGTCAACTCGTTCAGGGTGTTTTGTTGCATACTTCAAATGGAATTGAATCGAGTGAAATTTTTCCAAATCTTTCCAGTACGATTTTTGAAATCTACATCATAAACATACAAAGAATGGGTGAAACGGTTGAAAGATTGAGTGTGCATACTTGAAGAATAAACTTTACAGTTTACAGTAACGAAGTGCACAATTAAACAATAAATGAAAATAAACTGATGGGAGGAATTTAAATTGGATTGAATTGATTTTTCGCCAGTCAGCGAAAAAATATTGAAAAATCCATATGCCCGATTGATGAGTCTCCGATCAAACTGAATCAATTCGATGTTTGGAGATTGATGCATCTCCAAAGATTCGTATGAATATGAATTCTTATGAATGAGTCATATGAATACCGAGTAATTAATATGAATCGTTGATCATTTCCTTTTTTGAGTTCATTCTTATAGCTAGTAATCAATTATTATCGAAGTATGATTTCAAAATTATTTTCTTTGAAATCATTTCGAAGAAGCTACTTGATACATAAGGCTAATTATATATGAGAAAACTAATACCCAGAATGATGCATTACTATTTAACTTAAAGAAGGAAAAGCTATCCATATTTCGTGAAAGCGCATAAGAGGGAATTCTCAGTAATCTTAATTGTGTTGTGATTTTGTTGGACTGCCTTTATCAGTTATAACATATAATTATTAAGCCTTCAGCCATAAACTTGCTTGCGGACAAGCTGACAAAGGATAGTGCTGTCCAAAGTAGAAGAGAAAATCCCCCCCCCCAGAGGGAAAACATGCACGTAACGTAACGTGCACCGTCGTGCAATGAAAACCCCCCTTTCCTGTACGGCTTGGCCCGACGTTGCTTTCATTCTTTTCTTCAAGAGAGCCAGCCAGACGCGGGAAGCAATCGCAGCTGGGGCGTTCAAATTACTAATTAAAAATTTATCCATCGATAGCGGCGATCACGCTCGCCCGATAGCGCCATCGATGGAATGATGGAAATCGCACTCGCGCGCCCTTCCTAATGGAGCTTTGTGCCGCTCATCTTGGGCCGCACGGGAGCCACATCCGGTGACGCTCTCGTTCCCAGAGGGGGGAAGGCGCGCCGGGGAGAATTTTCATTTTCAATCACCTGGCCCCCGAAGAAAGGAAGGCAAAATTGAACCTTGTTGCAGGTGTTAATGAGAAAGCGGTGTTAATTGCGAAAAGGTTTCGGTAGGAAGGTGCTTTGTTGTGCTTTGTTATTTTTCTTCCGCTCTCTATCTTACGTAAAGACAACGTCCAATGGGTGCTTGGACGGGCAGCGAACCAAAATAGCACCCACACCCACACATGAATGCGACTCAAGTGAATCAAAACCAATCAATCGAATCGCTATCGCTCGATTGCCTCCGGAGATCATCGTGGAAAGGACGTGGAAGGCACAAGTTATGTGTTCGTTTTTTTTCTGCGCTTCTCTCCCGCGCCACCGTTACGCGGGCCCAGAAGAATCGGGCTTTTAACGAAGCCATCGTCTTCGGCGCTCGACACAAAGGACGAACTGTGACATTCCAGGTTCGGTCGGGAAAATGGGAAAACAATCGACCAGCCAGTATATTTTCATTATCTCTGTGCCGCACTTTCCCCCCCTTAATGGGTCAACGGGTGTGGAGTATCGAATTTCAATTCTTCTGCACCGGCACCGGGGCGCAACCGACCCGCGCTGTGTGTGGTGGGGGAATGGAAAAATTCAATTAAAAAATGGCCGACGTGGACGACACCGTTTGGGTCGTCCGTTGCTCGTGGAGTAATTTGTACCACGGCAGTGGATCGATCGGTTTCCCCGGTTCGATTTCCACCGTTGGCCCGGGTTGGACGAGGCGCGAGGCGAAATAATTGAAACACAGTCAGCGTGTCAGCTTCCCTTCCGGGTGTAGGTTCCCGCGGGTGACGGGTGTAGTAAAGCGGTGGCGTCACTTACTTGTAGATGTTCTTCGGGTCCATCATGCTGCTGAGCAGGGAAGTCATGCCGGAGGTGCCGGGCTTGGCGCTGAGATCGAGCGGCTGCTCTCCGGTGCCTCCGCCGGTGCCGGCCGTTCCGAGCTCGGCCGCCAGTTTGGCCGCGGTCGTGGGACTGATGGCCGCGGATGTGGCCCCACCGGTTGCCGTCTCGACGGTGGTCGGTGACATCTGCTGCTGCTGCTGCTGCAGTTGCGAATACCAGAGAGCTGCTGTTGGGGGACGAGAAAGGTACGCTAGAGACGATCGACTCACGGGTGAAGCGGGCACGGGTTGCGACTCATTCACTTACGGTTGTAAATCTGGGCAAGATTCGGCTGTAGGCCCTGCAGCGAGGCGGCCGCCGTGTACTGCGCCACGAACGACTGCAACGAGGGCAGGTTCTGGGAGGCACCGGGCATCTCGCGCAACAGTGCCACCAACGACTTGGCCGACAGTCCACCGGCCGCCCCGACGCTCAACAGGTTGGCCAGCAGTTCCGGTTCGCTGCTTTCGCTCGTATCACTATCGGACTCGGCCAGCGCGGCAGCAGCAGCCTGAAGGAACGAGAGACAATTGAGAGAACCGTGGAGATGAGAGAAACGTCTCTTTCAAGGGAATCGACTAAGTGTTATGTGCTGATCAGAGAGATTGAATTTATCCAGCAATCGGCTCAATGCTAGTCACTCTTTATAGTGATTCAACTCGTTAAACTCTGTCGAGGAATACTGCAAACTACGAGACTACATTGTGAACTAACTCACCCTGAGTGAGTCGATGGTCTTCATAGTGAATTATTACCAGTTGTGTTAGTCACTTATTATAGAGATTCAAATCGTTTAACTCGGTTGAAATGCACAAAGAGTACTGCACAATACGAGACTTCATTTTGAGTCAACTCACTCATCAACTTTAGTGATTGAATGAGTGAGTGGATTGTCTGAGCGGTGACTCTGTTAAAACAAACGTTCACATCACTCAGCAGCAGCCTGAATGAGCTGCATCAAAATTGTATGATCATAGTTCGCCATGACAAGTTGAATTAAAGTATTCCGCTGGAGAGATTTAACTCATCCACTCACTCTTGCTCATGATGCGCATCTCTATTGCTCCGTCTCTGGAGGCCACTGACACTCTAGAGGCCAGAACAACCTGGAAACTTTTCCCTGATCGATGATGATTAACTATTTTGCGCTTATTTTATTGATAAGACTGTTATAAATATTAAATGTGAAAATGACACAAAATGAACAGTTCCAAACGTATGACATTAGTTATGGTCTTCCCTGTGTGTATTCATGTCGAATGAACTAACTCTCGCGTGTTCACTAGCTGCAAGCAGCTTTGTGAGGTTAGCCAAACCTCAGCGACTTACCCGTCGGTTGAGGAAGTGCTCCCTGTCGGTCGGGGCCGGGCCCGAGTCCGGAACCAGCTCGCCCGCCTCGTTCATCGTCAGGAGCTTCCCATCGACGCAGAAGTAACACTTGTCCTGCGGCTTCCAGTCGATCGGTGTGGCCGGTTCCGGTTCCGCCGCTGTTTCGGCCGCCGTCCCGGTGGAGCCCTCGTCCGCCGGTGCCATCCCATTGCTACGAGGCTGGATTGTGTTGTTGTTGTTGTTACTGCTAATGGTATTGTTGTTTTTGGGCACCATGCTCAACTTCATGGCGGCGGCCACCTCGGCCGGGTCCGCGTTTGCCACTTCCGACTTGATGCGCGACCGTTCCGAGTGTTCTGTGGAATTTTCTGCGGAATCGTGAGTGAGAGAGAGAGAAAGAGATAACGATGGAGCTAGGGCCTCTGTGGTTACTGCGACGCATCTCGCAGACGCACCTATCGGTTCCTGCTTGACGATGGACACACTTTCTGGGTCGGTGGCAGCCGGTTCCTCTCCTCGCAGTGCCGTGAGGGCTGCGGCAGCGGTCGTGGCGCTGGCGGTATTCATCAGCTGCCCTTGCTGCAGCTGGGCGGCGGCGGCGGCGGCGGCGGCAGCGGCTGCTGCAGCGGTCACACCGGTCGTGCCACCGAGCAGGTCGTCCTCGGTCGAGTTTGTCGTGCTGGGGTCCAGCAGGTTCAACTGTTGTCGCGTTAGGACGTCCTGATAGTGTTTCCATTTCCTGCGTCCCATCAATTCTTCAGCGACACGTTCTAGTCCTGTCGGAAGAGGGAAACAAGCAGGAAGCATAAGAAAACGACTCGTCACTCGTAACTGTACCACATATGTGAGTCTTAATTCCAACTATTTATTAAAAGATGTTTCACGAAGTGTTAGAGCAGGAAAAGATGGAAACGATTTACCGAGAGCTTGCTATTTGTGAGCAGAACAAAAAACTATCCCCACACCGGCCCGTGTAGATCAATTCCGCATGAGGTGCCCGGAGGGAGAGCGAGAGAGAGGGTAAATTAATCAACATTTATCACACGAGCCCTCCAGCAGCGTTTCGTTTGATGGTGTTTCCAAGAAAACGGAGGAATCCTTGCAAGACCGACTGAACTTTGTAAGAAATGAAACAGTGCTTGTAAACGGTGCGGTGCAAGGAATGTACTTCGAGTAAGAAGCTCCCCCGTTCCAGGCTGACTAGGCGGGCTTCGAAATCGATGTTTCAACTAATTACAAATCAGTTCCAACCCTCCCCGATCCTCCCCACCCCACTAAAGCCCCTCTCCTACCCGTTTAATTTCTTCGACAGACATGCTAAAAAGCGGTTGAAATGGGGGATCGCATCGTAACCGGGAGGCAGGGCGCACGTAAGAACTTTGCTAATCAATAATCATTTACTATGACTTCCAATGAAGGGGGGGGGGGGGGGGGGGGGGGAAACCCCCCTCAGACGCACCTATCGGTTCCTGCTTGACGATGGACACACTTTCTGGGTCGGTGGCAGCCGGTTCCTCTCCTCGCAGTGCCGGGCTTGCCACGGAAGACGCGCGCCGATCGGGTGTGTTGGATGTGCGGGCCGACTCGGCGGTTCCCGGCTCGGATGCGCCGGATGCGGCCGACCGGGGCCTGGAGGACGCCGGCTCCGGCTCGGGTGACGCCGGGGCCGGTGATCCTGCGCCGTTGCGCGATACCGGCGTGGCCGCCCGGTCGTCCTTGCCGTGGCGCGGCGATCTGGCACTAGAAGGGCTGTGCCTGTCCGTCCGGTCCGTGCAGTTGTTGGTGGCCGCCCGGGGACTGTCGGGACTGGCGGAGGCAGCTATCTTCGGGTCGACATCCTCGTCCCCCGACGGGCAGTGCCCGTTTCGTACTGGTTGGGGGCGAAAAGAACCGGGTTAGGCTGGGGAACCTTCGGGAAGAGCTTCGGGAACATCGGGCACCTACCTATGGCCGTCGCGGCGGCAGTTGTGTTGGCGGCGGCTTGGGCAGCGGCGGGCGTCGTGAGGGCCGCCACGGCCGCCGCGTTCGCAGCGGCCACGATGGCGGCCGGGCTGGTCTTCTGGTCGATCATGCCGCCGCCAGCGAGTGTGAGGGCTGCGGCAGCGGTCGTGGCGCTGGCGGTATTCATCAGCTGCCCTTGCTGCAGCTGGGCGGCGGCGGCGGCGGCGGCAGCGGCTGCTGCAGCGGTCACACCGGTCGTGCCACCGAGCAGGTCGTCCTCGGTCGAGTTTGTCGTGCTGGGGTCCAGCAGGTTCAACTGTTGTCGCGTTAGGACGTCCTGATAGTGTTTCCATTTCCTGCGTCCCATCAATTCTTCAGCGACACGTTCTAGTCCTGTCGGAAGAGGGAAACAAGCAGGAAGCATAAGAAAACGACTCGTCACTCGTAACTGTACCACATATGTGAGTCTTAATTCCAACTATTTATTAAAAGATGTTTCACGAAGTGTTAGAGCAGGAAAAGATGGAAACGATTTACCGAGAGCTTGCTATTTGTGAGCAGAACAAAAAACTATCCCCACACCGGCCCGTGTAGATCAATTCCGCATGAGGTGCCCGGAGGGAGAGCGAGAGAGAGGGTAAATTAATCAACATTTATCACACGAGCCCTCCAGCAGCGTTTCGTTTGATGGTGTTTCCAAGAAAACGGAGGAATCCTTGCAAGACCGACTGAACTTTGTAAGAAATGAAACAGTGCTTGTAAACGGTGCGGTGCAAGGAATGTACTTCGAGTAAGAAGCTCCCCCGTTCCAGGCTGACTAGGCGGGCTTCGAAATCGATGTTTCAACTAATTACAAATCAGTTCCAACCCTCCCCGATCCTCCCCACCCCACTAAAGCCCCTCTCCTACCCGTTTAATTTCTTCGACAGACATGCTAAAAAGCGGTTGAAATGGGGGATCGCATCGTAACCGGGAGGCAGGGGGGGGGGGGGGGGGGGTAGGGAGGTAACCACCCCCTCACCCTTCCATTGTTGACTTGCAGGCAGGATGTACAATTTTTTGTTGTTGCTCCGTTCAATGGCTAACCTCACATGCTTTAGGCACAACAACAGCCGGCATGAACGGCCCACTCCGAAAGGGGGAAAAAAGGCCACCCAAATGGACATACAGTGTATAGAGTGGTCGTTTTTTTTCTTCCCGACACTACCCGCCCCCCTCCCCCTCCCTTCTTTTCATTACGAGTCCTGGCGCGGTACGTTAATGCCGTCATTTTCGTACGACGGTCGCCCGTTGTTTTTGAGTTTTCACCCTACGTTTTTTTTCGCTTGCTTTCTGTCCGCCTGCTTGCAGCACAATGCCTGCTGCGATGTGTGTGTGTTTTTATACTGTAATCATTGCACCGCCGGTCTCGGATGCCTACTAGATATTTGTGCTGCCGGTGTACACGAGAGAGAGAGAGTGAAAAAAGTAGAAAAACAACGCAGTTTATCTATTCCGAAAGGCGTGGAGTGGCGAAAAGAAGTAAGAAGTAAGTAAGAAAATTGCTACCCTCTCCCCCCGAACTACCCCCTACTTCCCCGCCCCATCACGCTCGCTCGATTCGATCCTATTTTCAAATTTTAATTACTTTCCGTTTCCGCCTAGCTCGCCTAGCTGGCTCGTTGGTGCAAGGTGCGTCGTCGTCCACCGTTTGCAACGGCGTCCATGTTTTGTTTACACGCCCGGGCCCGGAGAACGGGTCGAATTCGAACCGCACGCAATTTTGACCCATTTAACCTATTCGGTTAAAACTGTGTAAGCGGCCTCGGCAGGCCCCTCCTGCCGCGTACTTCACCGCGTGCTAGGACCACGGGCCAGGCCAACGCACACGACGGTAGGGATAATAATTAAGGAAAC
>KZ067486.1:260938-276984 GCA_002091845.1 Anopheles cracens | reverse complement strand
TTCTATTCGGGAAGGTTGGCCAGTCATTGGGGATGATTGGGACGGAGGGCGATATACTTTTTTGTGTTGTTGTGCCATACCACTGCACGGTGTGTAGGTGGAGTGTGTATCAGAAAAAGGGTAATTCAGACCGGGGGTTCGAAAAAATAAACCTCCATCCCGTAGCGTTAAAAATGAATTTTTAATCGGTGGTGATGGCTTTGCTCGAAGGTTCGTTTGCCTGGCGGGCGGGCGTTAGGTGTGCCGGGCGACAGGCGGAAAAGTTGAAAAATATATACACCCACGAGGTGCGACGCAAAGATAGGGCGAACGAACGTGCGGAAAAGAGAAAGAGCGAGAGGATGCAACGAAACAAGGATAAAATGCATTTTTAGGGAAGCCGGAAAACATACTGGACACAGAGGTGTGTGCAAAAATTCGATATCCTGGCCGCGGCAACAGCGAACCAGGCTGGGAGTGGTGGAACGGGATGATGGAAAATATTTTATTTTACCAACCGTACGAAAAACAACCCGTGCGGGAAAGGGGGTGATTTGGTGGTGGTAGTGGTGTGGGAGTTTTTTTTTAAAGAAGGATTGAAGAGCTCTGTTCAAAAATCGACATAATGTTAAATACTCCAACATCCCAACACGTGCCGGTGAGATGCACCACCGCTGCACACATAGATGAGTGCGTGTGTGTGTGTGTGTGAGAGAGAGTTTTTTTTCTCTCTCTTTTCATCACCGCCAGATGGAATTTTTACTACAGCGAAACAGGAAAAAACAGAGTATACATTGACGAATATTTGAGCAGAAAAAAAAACACGAATGGCAAGGAGTTGGGTGCCAATAAAACCATCACAATGAACCTCACGCATACATTCATGTTCTCATTAACCCATCATCATCATCATCTTTAGAAGGAAGCACTGCATGCCAGTAAAAGATATTAGGCAATAATGCATTTGCTATTCCAATGCTTAATTCAACAGCTCGCTTGTTCCTTCAAAACGTCATTTGTGATCAGTAGGTAGACAATCAATGTATCAATAAAATATAAACAATAAACTCGGCAAACCAAAAGTGTTCACTTGAATTCCCAAATGTAAAAGCATACTTTCAACATATTCAATCGATCCGCAACGTTAAACCAACATCATAAAATTAAAGAACCAGACCCAACCAGGCTCTCCGTCAGGCCGTCACGAAGACAGGGGGAAAAAAACAAACCAGTCTGCCATTTTTATACTCAACCTCATCGGCAAACGCAACACAAAAAAAAAAACAAAACCCCGACAGATTAAAATCTCCATGTCCTTCCCAAGGCCGTTACCGGCACCGTTCCAAATAGAGAGGCGAATTTTATCTAGTTTATTTTTCGGCGCGTAGGGTTCAACGATTTGTGTGCGGCCTAGTGCGGTTTTGTTTGCCTTTTTGCGTCGCTCGCAAGGTCGAGGACGCCATTTCGTTTTTCGTTTTTTAGTTTCTGGTGCTGGAATTTTCCGTACCGTGTGGGTTGGTTTGGCGCGGGACAGAGAGAAATAAAAACGGCGAAACATGCCCCACGATACCAAATGCAAATAAAAACTGCATCCGCCGAAACGGGATTGGCATTCGCTGGTGTTGGTGTGCCCGCGCCAATAGTAACGCATTAATGTGTGTTGGTTATTTCGGCACACGGCATGCTGCGTTATATCGGATCAGAGAAAGAGAGTGAACGAGAAAGAGAGAGAGAGAGTGAGAGAGGGTGCAATGAAACCGGGAAAAGGGATTCGGAAAGGGTATTTATATAAAAACGCTTACTTGCCGCCCAATAAAGAAGGATTGAAGAGCTCTGTTCAAAAATCGACATAATGTTAAATACTCCAACATCCCAACACGTGCCGGTGAGATGCACTGCTTTTTTTGTCCATAAAAAAATCAATATTAAACTCTTTTCGGCCGCGAGTTGATGTTTGGGCGGTCGCTTTGCAGTGTTATTTTTGCGTGGTTTCGCCTTCCTTTATGCGTTTTGTTTTATTATGTATCGGAGCTACACAATTGTACCGTTTGCAGCATACATCAGCAGCAGCAGCAGCCGTGCTGGGTGTATATTTTGCTGTTCAAAAATCAACATAATTTATTCATTTTCCGTCACATTTTTGCTGTCGCCGCAGGTACGCATCAACTGTCGGAACAAGAGTTGAGTCGCCTATGGTTTCATAAACTCAGCAATTTAGAAGGAATACGCGTAAAGTATCGAACTAATAGAAATACTGAAACATGTGGAAAACTTAAATACGCCTTAGTTACGATACCAGCCAAGAGATGGCGCTGCTAAAAAAACTGCGATGCATTTGGCTATGGTTGCTATGATAGATTTGTTTTTTCAAAGTTTTAGGTAATAATTTTCTATGCTTTCGTTCAAAACGAATCAGACTTTAAATAACAATTATTTCGTCATTCTAAACGCTAGCTGTTTGGCAAGCTGTTTGGTAGGAAAAGGAAGCTTTATGGGTCCACTAGTGTGATGGATACTCAATTTAATTCACAGTATCGAAAGCTAAATCTGGCATTGCAATCGAACCCTACAACAATGAACCAGGAAATGAAACAGTGCACACATTTCCAACTCATGTCATGAACAATCTTTTGTCGCCTCTAATTTACTTCACAATAAAGTCACGCTCGTCCACTGCGCGCGCCGGGTCCGGATAGAAAATAAAAATGCAAGGTTAGATCCGAAACAACGATCATTGTGTGTGGTGATGCGACCACCTCGACCACCCGACTCGACTTTATCCAACCCGATTCGTTTCGGTTCGCAACAAAGACCCTTTCCGAAGGCAGAGGTAGCGAAAACAAATAAACAAAACGAAAAAAGGAAACCACCCCACAGAAACTGACGGAAAGTCAGCGAGCGGTCCGAAGGAAAGATGATGATTCACACGTATGTGTCACAATGAGACGATCGCCGAGCGGTAGCGGCCAACGAATCGACTAAATGGCCATCGGAATCGTAAACGCGACGCGAAGGGCGACTTTGTGATGGTTCAAACGCTCACAAATGCCTTTGTGTCGTCTCTCGTTCGCTCTGTCACGCTCTTCTGGCCGCATCACAAACAAGCAGCGACTTTGACGCTCTGCCTGATCGCGGTGGACAGGGCAGGGGCTTAGGACAATTTTGACACCTTCTGCCGGAGGGTGTAGCCAGGGGTAGTTGGGTGGTTGTGTGGAAAAGCAGCCGGAGCTGCGTGGGGTGGGAAATTATGTACAATTATTATCTGCGTGCTGCATTTTTAGCTGCATGTGATGTGCGCACTTGTAAATGATCGTTTTGTGCGGCAGATTTTCGTGTGTTTGTATGCGTGCCGTCTGTTTTTTTCTCTCTCTCGCACCCGTCCGGTGCCGTTCTGCAAATGCGAACGGCGGTTGGCAATTTTTCATATGCACTCCCGCCATTACGATGGAACTGCAGTGGAAGGAACACCGTGCAACCGTGCACAGGAGCGAACGGAGAACGAAACGGAGCGCAAAAAGTGCAAGCTAGCTTCGAAATCTTATCCACATCGGTCTGTCCGTTGGTGGAAACACACATACAAACACACACACACACTTCCTTCCCAGCACCTTCCCACCCGGCAGCTCTTTGGCGAGGCGAACAAAAGCCGCGAAGCCATTCTAAATGCAGCTTATTTTTATTCGTTTTAAAATGTCATTTGCTGCATTATTGACACAGTTTTGCTGGCTGTTTCTGCGAGTCGCAGCACTCCTGGCGGGACGAATCGTGGCGAATTCTGGAACCACCGCTGGAAGGGCCTCTGGAAACCGGCCACCGGGGTAGGGAGGCGCACACGAGCGCAAGGAGTAATAATACCATTAGACGTTAAATGGACGTCGGTTTTGAAGCGCTGCTTGTGGGTGGATGGTTGGTTGGGTGCGTGTATGCATATGTGTGTGTGTGTGTATGGTTTTCGCTTTATTTTTGGGTTAGTCACTGAAAAAAAAAGCACGTGTGTGGAGTGATAAAATATGCCCGTTTCAAGTTGTTTGTGTGTGTATGTGGCAACTCAAAGATATCCTAAAAATACATATCCTTACGAGCAAAACATGTTTACGGAAGAAAAGAATTAGACGGTGAGTTTTTCCTACAGTCACGTTTGAATTGACTTTTAAGGAGAAGGTTTTTTGTACAGTATCAAGACTGTTTTATGGTATTAATCTTACTATCAATAATCAATCATTAAGGTTATAAAACATTGATAATATGGACATTTGGAATTAATTTTAGATCGTATCTAAAGCGTGAAATTAGCAGGTTTTATTGCCTGTATAGAATGTCCAAACGAGGACGAAAATTACCGTTACATAATATCAATGAGACATATTGATTAAACCTTATGATGAAATGTTTTCTTTACGCTCTTTTACGCGTAAAGTATCGAACTAATAGAAATACTGAAACATGTGGAAAACTTAAATACGCCTTAGTTACGATACCAGCCAAGAGTCGGGAAGGTTGGCCAGTCATTGGGGATGATTGGGACGGAGGGCGATATACTTTTTTGTGTTGTTGTGCCATACCACTGCACGGTGTGTAGGTGGAGTGTGTATCAGAAAAAGGGTAATTCAGACCGGGGGTTCGAAAAAATAAACCTTCATCCCGTAGCGTTAAAAATGAATTTTTATTCGGTGGTGATGGCTTTGCTCGAAGGTTCGTTTGCCTGGCGGGCGGGCGTTAGGTGTGCCGGGCGACAGGCGGAAAAGTTGAAAAATATATACACCCACGAGGTGCGACGCAAAGATAGGGCGAACGAACGTGCGGAAAAGAGAAAGAGCGAGAGGATGCAACGAAACAAGGATAAAATGCATTTTTAGGGAAGCCGGAAAACATACTGGACACAGAGGTGTGTGCAAAAATTCGATATCCTGGCCGCGGCAACAGCGAACCAGGCTGGGAGTGGTGGAACGGGATGATGGAAAATATTTTATTTTACCAACCGTACGAAAAACAACCCGTGCGGGAAAGGGGGTGATTTGGTGGTGGTAGTGGTGTGGGAGTTTTTTTTTCATTTGCTCTCTTTTCCCTGTTTAAATCCAGCCCGAGTCTGGAGCCACAGCAAACGTGTACATACATGCGCGGATTGCAACATGTGCAATTTTTGTACATAAATCCGTCCACCCACACATACGCAGCTCCCTCATGCGGAGTATGCTCTCCACCATCCCACCCCCTTCTCTCTTTCTCTCTCTCTCTCTACACCCGCAGTATCCGACGTCCCCGAAAGTATGGGAACGGATATTTTTTATTCGCGATTTATTTGCACTGGCAGGAATTTCGGTACCACCAGCCCTTCCAGCGCTTCCGTCGCTTTCGGTCGTCTCACGTCCCTGTTTCGCGTGTAAAGTATCGTTTTAGTGAGATATGGGCATTTTGAATGTTGAGGGGTATAATTGTACGTTTTGCTTACTGGCGACATATTAGATTTCAATTAAAATTAATACCATTTAGTATTTTATTACACGTGAAACGATTTGTTTAATACACTCTGTTCTTTCCACTCGATACACTGATGGTTACCATAGTTACAGAAGCGAGAAATCAGTAAAATGATACGGAAGTGTGCATTAAACTGCAAAACACTCACACTGAAACAATGTGAATTAAGATACGATGTGAGGAGAATATTGCTAAACAGTTTCCGTCTTAAGACAGAATTGAGACAAAGAACGTATCTAAAGATGTGTGCTACACAGGCCCGTTTTCGTTCAAACAAGTGATTGCGTAAGAATGGGCTGTTTATAGGCTGTTTATGCGTTCGAATGATGATCTAAGCACACACAAAAACGCTCTGATAACATTCAGAGACAGCTGCGAGGTAGAAGTACGGAAAATAAACAATGAATTGCGCACAGCGTCAACACACGACCACGGTAACGACTGGAAAGGAAGTGCTGAGCACAGATTTTACGCACGATGCTCGCGTCAAGAGCCATTGCACAAAATGTCTGATCTAGTTTGAAATATTCTCCTCGTGTTTCTTTCATCTACATTTGGGCGTAATTTAATAAATTTTGACTAGAAAATAGCTCAGAAACGCGTAGAGAAAAACCAAAAACTAGTTGGTTGCGTGACCCACCAGCAGATGTCGCTTCTCTATCAAGGTTACTGCGTCACATTTTACCTACGGTTGCTATGATGTTTGCGATTTTATTGCTTTTTAAAGCATTCCAGAAAACTGAAGAACCTATTTTGGCCGGAACGAAATTTATGATTTAGTCCTATACGAAAAATCAGCAAGGGATTGATTTATATTTGTTGCATTCTTTATGTATAAAAATACCGACGAATGGCAAAATTATACAATGAGCTACATGGTCTTTCCACTTTGTAACCGGTTGCAAGGTGATAAAATTAATCAAGCAACCCCCCTGTTCCCCCATTCCCCCACCATCCCACCAGCGCTTCCAGCATTACTGCATTACTGCGGCAGACACCAATTAAACGTGTGAATAAAGACTGCACAATGCAGGACGAGCATCCTTACGGCATCCACTTTAATGGCAAGCATAATACGCGCGCGCGCGCGACGAAAGAAGAAAAGAAAAGAAAAATCCCAGAACCAGGCGCCAAAAATGCATCGTTGGTATCGCACTTGGTCGCGGAGGCATCAAGCGCCTCCACCCCACAACATGCCCAACTAGAGCGCGTGTGACAGATTCACGCGACAACGTCGACGGCCGGGGCCGGGTTGTTGATGAGTCGCACTTAGAAAAATGCGTCCAAACTCACGTTCGACCCGGCTCGTGTGGCACCTCCCCTTGCCCCTTCTTCTGCTTCCCCATTGCCCGGACACGATTACGGAACACAAAGAAGGCAGCAGAGGGGGAGCGCTGGGACGAAGGGCCCTTACGACAAGGTTGACAGATAAACGATAAGTTTGTAGGAGGAAAAGCAGACAAAAGAAGAAAAAAAGGTAATGTAATCAAGTCAACCAGTGGGAGTAATAATTAGGTTTTGCGGGGATCTATCGAGAACGGGCTTCGTTTGGCAATGTGCGGGACTGTTTTCATTTGCCTGATAGTCACTTTTGTTCAGTCAAATGTCGTTGTTGAATGACTCAAACCAAAAGTGGGAAGAACACGTTAATTTGACACAACCAAGGGTGTGAGTATTTGACCCTTAGAAGGCTATTTTTGGCAGTTATCTTCAGATTTAGTTGATATGTTCACGAACTACACGCTAACTATTCTAGTGGCTTTAGATAAGCATGTTATATGTTCTGTAAACGATTTCAAATGAATATTCAAAAGGCCTAAGCTCAAAATCATCTGCTTGGAACTTTATTTTACTTGTCAAAAAGAGTCATATTTATAAACTTCACTACTTCTGGATGGATATCTAATAGTTAATGGAGAGTCTAGTCCACAAAGGATACCAACTGGAATAAACAAGTTTTTATGCACGATTAGAAGAACATCATAAATATATGTTTTTCAAGCCCAGTTTCGGATACCTAACTGAATACTCATTTTTATGTTTCCCTCAATGGATGTGGGTCAAGGTAAGAACCGTGTCGAATTGTGAAGTCTTTCAAATAAGCTATCGCCTCAATGAGAGAAAAAAAGCGAAGTACCCCACTTTGAGATTGACATTTTGTATCTTTCCTCACAAAGTCACTAGTGAGTGACTAGAGGAAAAAACAAGCAGCAGCACCACCAAACTACCAAGCCCGGAGAACAAAGAACCTTCTCAACCGCGCCGGCCTGTCCCGAACGGCCGATCGACACACTTGCCCGTTCTTGACGATTTGCGTCCAAAAATGACAAAACACGAACGCGAACAATCAGAAAACCCGTCCCACATCGGCCCCTTTGCGGATGCCGGAGCACGGAATCGGTGGCGGGCCGCACGTGCGGAGGACGTGACCAAGTCTGCCGTACACCAGAAGTGCTGCCCAGCGTGCGCTAAGTGTATCAAGCAAAAGGTGGCCAAAGGGTGCGCGGGTGAGCATATGTTTGGCATAGGTGACAGATAGGCGACCAGTTCCGGACGCCGCTTAACTCACGTCGCCACGGGGTAGCGCTTTTTCGGGGGTTCAGGGCCTGTACTGATGCGCCGGTGGAAACAAACGCTTCCAAAAGCGCTAGCTTGCCTTTTTTCATCCATTCTGAGCGGTGTATGTATGGCCCCGCGATTCGTTCAAGGAAGTGCAACCGGTCCGAGGCGCTGCAACGCAACCCGCGCACGGTAGCGTGGCGATCGATCGTTAATGATCTCGAATTCTTGCGTAGTATATGTTTCTATTCTGTCCGCCATCTTTGCAGCGCCCGCTTCGCTCGCGTTCCCCTCCCCCGAGACAAGTCCGGCCGGTAAGCCTTCTGGAGAGTATCTAGTGACCGCTCGTTAGGCGCTAATTACGCACGTTCGACTGCCCGCTGGTATGAGCCGTCCGTCTGTTCGGCGGTGCTACGGAGTCGCCATATTGCGCTCCACCGCGATCGATGATCGAGGAACTGAAACGATGAAGGACAAGTGCTCCACACTTGGAGGGGGAGAGTAATGTGGCGTAAAGAACACAACTTGAACTTAATGCAGCTGGACGCCTGCTCGGAGGGGGGTTGGGTTGGTGGCGGGTGGGGGCAGCAGCAGGTAAAAACCCACCTCGAGGTCTCTACTTCGAGCGATGGTGGAATTTCAAGTTTAGATTTATTTAAATTTATCGAATTAAGCTCGCACCGTATCGGGAAGCGGGTGGTTGCCGTTGTGGGAGGGGGCTGGGGGGTGGGCTTTTCGTGCCGTGGAGTTTCGTGCAGTGCAGGCCGCGTGGTGGGGATGAAGGGCAGCCGTTGCGGTGCGCTGCGATCAAGCACGACACTGCGAGAACGGTTAAAAATGGCCGGGCTCCGCTGTTTCGAGGGTTTGGCCTTTGGCACGATTTGAATCGCGATTCGGCGTATGTGGTGGTAAGAACAACCCGTTTTAGAACCGTTCCCCACCCGGCGCGGAGGATACCGCAGGGCCGCCAGTTCGGGTTTGCGACGTGCGACCGATCGTTTTGCGCTGGCATTGAGCGCTCACATGTCATAACCTATTTAGCGGTGAGTTGTTTTTTTGTCTCTCTTTTCGGTCAACTTAAATTGTGCCACCGAGAGGTGCGAGGTGTTCTATTGCGCCTTCCCAGAGTGCGCCGATATTCTCCGTCGGAGAACACAAAGGTGACACGCGGGTTGACGAAAAATCCCCTCTCGGCCTCGCGCGGGAGATGATTTCAAATGAATCGTCGACTGAACCGTTTGCAAACGTTTGCGGTTTGGTCGGTACAGGGCGAGTGTACAGAGATGGCTGCGTTTAGAAGCGTCCTCGTTAGATGTTTCGTTCAATCAAAATCTCATTAAAATCGTTCGCTTCGTGGCTCATTAAGGTCAAGATTGCGAACTGGAACCGGAGTCCGGTTGAGTCATTTCGGTCAAGTTTGCCGTATCCGTATCCGTCCGGTATCGGGCCGAAGCGATCGGTTTTGGTAGTTGCACGAACGACAAACAAGTAGCGGAGGGATGCAGGTTTTAGTCTTCGTGGATGCTTAGATCATCTTATTTAAAGCGACTGTTGTGCACTACGAAAGATTTCGTTAAGTAGATGAAAAACATTGCATTCCATTAAAGCAGCTTTTGTAAAGTATCATGTGAACTAAACAAGACTAAATTAAACACGTTTCATTTCTATCATAAACTGTTCGTATAAGAATCGTTTGTAAAAAATAAAATATTAGAAAAATTGACTGTTAATGAATCCAAACAGCGAATTAATAAAGCTTAGTTGCGCTAGCCGCCAACAGATGGCGCCAGCAATTCAAGGTTGCTACGCCACTATTTGCCGGTGGTTGCTATGGTTTTTGTGGTGCAGTTTTATTCCACTTCTTGCAAATCTCAAAAATTAGGCAAAGATAAAAAACCCCTTATTTAGTTGCAAAATTCAACCGTTTTGTATGGGTGTTTGTAACTATTTCGGTTCTCAGGATCGTCCTTAGTTTAGCGCAAAAACGTAATTACTTATCGTCTAATATTAAGATAACCCAAATCTCCTGCTTCCCAAACCGCAAAACGCCATTCTTGCAGCGCGTGGGTAAAACCCCAGCAACCAATATCGCACGTTCGTTGCCTGCTGTTCGAAGTCCGTCATTCAATCTCCCAAACGTGGAGCTAGCCAATAACGACGGCCTAAAATCCGGTTTTTCTAGGCAGCTCCACTTCTAGTGTTGTTTTTTTTGTGCTACCGACACCAGCCAACACGAACACGCACGTCGTCCCATCCCATGGTCGATGCATTTCGGAAGCGTAAAACTGCAGCTTAGAAAATGCATCATCGCTTTGTCCCGGTCTAGCGTGCAGCGTCGGCTCCGGGGGGGTCGGCTTCGAGGTTCCCGGCGGTTCCGGGTGCGTAGTGTCGGTTGGTTTTTCTAAATCTATTTCCATCCCCACCTGTGTGCCGGCCTGTGTACCGGCGTGTGTTTGCGCTGGTTGGGTGGGCGCCCAATCCCGGTCGTTTGCCATCCCGGGTTTGGCACGTGGTTGACGATGCGTTTGTGTGCGTACGTGTACCGCGTTCCCGCATGGGGTGAGCTGAAGTTTTCTAAGCACTCTCCTATCTGTTGCATCAATCTCCGACACGCACACAGTGTGTGTGTGTGTGAGAGAGAGAGAGGGTTTTTATTTCGGCAACCCCCATCGAAGCACGATGCACTCACTTGTGCAGCCGATGCAGCCGTGGATTAGAATCGGTGCGTCTAAAAAAGCACCAACCGAATACACTCACACACAAGCACGTGAGGGGAACCCTGTTTTCAAATTTCCCAATTTTTGATGCACCCTTTCGCTCGTGTGTGTGTGTGTGTGTTTAGGGGGGCGATGTGATGGGGTTCTAAACAAACTCATCCCTGAACGCTCGTTGCGAGCAAGCACGTGCTGCAGCATCGGCTTAGCCAGTGCATCGTCGTCGCTGGTCGTGGCGAGTCGGTGGCGACGTTTTCCACACCGCTTAAAAAGGGCGCCCGACAGCGCCGCTCAAGGTGAAGATGACCGATGACCGCGCCCGGTCCATCCGCGTGTGCGGATGGAGGCTTCCCGGTCAGTGGCATGGTTGGGCTGGTTCTGCTGATTTACTTGCTAGCCCCGCCGACCAATCGATACAATCACGGACACACAAACACAGAGAGAGGGATTCAAGAAAAGCCACCGCCACTTTACTGTCTGCCGGGTCGGTCGGACGGCGTCTGGAAAACTCGTCGTCGTGAGATTGTTGCTCCAATTCCCTCCGGTGCACAAACACACACACAGCCACAGACACAGCGCCACACGATTACCGCCGAGACCGTGACGTATTTATAAAGGTGCATCGGAGCATCGTGTCCTCGACCGTTCCACCGCGCGGACTCTCGCTTGCTTCCCGCGTGCGCCCGCGTCCGTGGGATGGTGCCGACCTTCACGGAAAACCATTACCATTCGGTCGCGTGAAAGCCAGTTTGTGTGTGTGTGTGTGAGTGGGGTTGTTGTTGCTGGTGTTGTGATTATGCAACTGCTGCACGCTGCAAACTGCATCGGCAGTCGGACCGACCGACACCGGCAGCAGCCGCAGCAGCATCAGAGACAGTAGATTTTCCTTGCATTTCCACCCACCTGGCGAGGGGGGGGGGGGGGGGGGGGGGGTGCCCAAGAGTCGTGGGTGTCGTTGGTACGGGTTCTTCGATTCCCGGGTCCGCGCGGCTCGTCTTACCTGCCTCATATCTTACGCTGCATCTTAAGTCCTCACGACACGGTTTCATTCACAAATCGCCAGCGCTCGCGGAACACGTCTGTGTTCCATTTCCGTCCGACGGCGACTCTTCCTTCAATGGGTTCGTTCTACGCAGTGCGCCGAGCACCGAGCGATTAGTTCTGGGCTGGAGTCGGCTGTAAAATCTTCAACCGGTGGTTAATTAAACCGCGGGCAGCGTTTTAGGTGGCGCTCTCCGGGCACGCTTATCCTCGCACCGAACGCGCAATGCGCCCCACATGCGTTTTCGATCGGATGTCACTCACCCGGTGTTGAGAAATGTGTGCCAGACCCATTACAACACCGGATGGGACGACCATTTTTAAGGCGCGCAAGCAAACCCCCTGCGGGGAATGATGCAAGAACGTCCCTTCGGGAACGTCCCCGCTGTCCGATTCATTCATGGCGCGGGGAGGTGGCTCATCCATCCATTTTGATGACGTTTTTTTTGTTGTTGTTGCTTTGCCCAACCACCGGTCCACCGGTTGGTTCGGTTCGGTTTTGGCCGACTGGTGCCAGGGTTGCACCACCACCGAACTGGTCGCCATGCCTTTTTTTCTGTTCGTTTGTTTGTTGGCGGCGCGCGTCGCCAATTTGAGTTTCGCCACCACGGTTTATCGATGCAGTTTAGTGCAGTTATGGTTTTGTTTGCAATCGGTTTTGTTTTGTTTTACATTTGGTTTCGTTTCGTCTGCCCAATGTTTGTCTTTCGACGCTGGGGCCGTCAGCGGCGACAGCGCGGGACTAATGAGAAAGAAGGAGGAGCTTCTGAAAGGGCCGCTTTTTTCGGTGGAATTGAAAGTGAAAAGTTTACGCCGGCAAAGAACGTTCCCGTCTGGGCCCCGTCTTTCGGAATATCGAGAACGCACCCTGTGTGGCAACGCAAGTGCAACCGATACCAAATCACACCTTTCGCGTCGACTTGCTGAGTCGTGCACTACGGTGCACTGCCGCGATTGCCACATCCACGAATGTGTCCCGCGCTTCCCGTGCTCTCCGTTGCTAATCAGTTCGAGCGGCAAGAAAAAAAACGCATACTACTGCAAGTGGCGATTGGCTTTATCGCTTCGCTTCGGGCCGTTATCAATGAGCGTCGAAGCCAGCTCGCGGACAGTGGATTGATTGGGTAATACGTTTGCGGAGGATGGGTTTGGTTGTGAAGGAGCGAATAGTAAGGTAGCACTTTCACACTGAGCTAGATTAAACGGCACACCATATAAGTTAAGTATTTTTTATTCGAATCTCGCATGCTTAAGTGATGCATGTAAGAAGAAATGACCCAAAAGCACAAATGAGAACACTATAACCTTCCTCGCTTAACCTCTAGGTAGTTTTGAAGTGGATTGAATGAGTCAATGCTTTACTGAATTCTTCAGATTATTTTATACGAAAATTTATATCGCCCTTTAAAACGTAAACTAGAGTTTCAGACAACATAACCGTTTTAAAAATTCTACTTATAGAACATTAACAGTGCTGTTTGTATAGAAGCCTTTAACAAATAACTTCTTGAGTGAATAATTACATCTATTAGAAACATAAATAATGAAGCGCAAGGCGAGCTGGGCTAATGTTGAAGCTTACCGACAATGGTTTCAAATACCAAGAACGCTTCACATTGTCCGGTTAAACTTTACGTGGAAATTGGTTCTCGAGAACATCTTTTGAGTGTACATTTCGCTGGTACATATTATATTTTATCTCCTTTTGTAAGTTTACAATATGACGGCATCGTTGTTGCCATATGGTCAGAGCTTATGTGCAGACATTTTGTATCTCAGAGATCTTCTGTTTCCTCATTTGTTGAGCTTAGCATTTTTGATATTTTAAAAAGAATATTACTCTAAAATCTGGAATAACGAGTTAAACGTAAATTAATTACAGACAAATTTTACTGATTCGTACAGCTTCATCTGGCATTTGTAAGGTTCACCCTTATAAAGAAGGTAAAACATTATTCATCAAAATTCCATTACAACCCATTCTGTTTCTTCTCATATGAAGAAAAACTCTTAAGCTTATAACAGATACAATCAAAGAACGGAAGCTTTGTGGTCTTAAAAAAACACTCTCACATTTAGGCACGATAGCAGAACAGCTTACAGCGGCACACAAACCAACACCACAGATAGTTTTGACGCACGCACAAAAAGGGTCGCATCAACATTCATCGCAAAATCGCTTCCGTTCGGGCAAGGCAGCAGGGCCGCGTTCTGCATCTGGTTTTTCGCACATTTGATGCAATTAATACACAAAACCCGCTGCGAGGGGGAACCGAAATCGCACGCCGCCGATATTAAACGCAGCTAGAATGTAGCCAGGTCCGATCGGACTCGCCGCGCGCAATGCAAACAGACCGTCGTACAATGTCCACACCACGGTCGACTCGGATTATGACTCTCTCTCTCTTTATCTTCGCGCAGGTCGCATTTCCATATTTCCACACACCGGAACGAATTTGGGAGTTTCTTTTCCATTGGCGCTGGCCGCTGCCAACAACAACTTGCACCGGTTGCTCTCGTTTCACGCATTGTTTGCGGCTGGCTCTGCGCCGGAGAACGCATAACCGTGCAGCTGAGCTGCGTCTGGGACGGGGGTTGTTGCTTAAACCGGGCGACAAATAGCGCGTTTGTCTCGCAATACCATGATATCATTAGTAAGACATGCTCATCTTCGGCGAAACCATCACGGATCGTTTTTTCGCTAACCGATGCCAGCCTCTTATCGTGTGGTATGTACAAACGGGGAGTGATTAGTGTGAGAAAGACAGAACACGGGGTGTTAAGCACATACACACATAGATTGTACCGGATTAAACGTTAATCACACGGTCGTCACGTCATTTAACGAACACGACAGAGAAGAAGCAATTTTGGAGCACGGAAAGGAGAGCGAGACAGAGACAGACAGACAGATAGAGAGGGAGAGAGAGGTGAAGAGCAGAAGATGAACTTAAACAAAAAACTCACGCACTCATATCTTTTGCCGGCAGGAAGGAGGATGCCCTTTACAATGTAAACTAGAGTTTCAGACAACATAACCGTTTCAAAAATTCTTCTTATAGAACATTAACAGTGCTGTTTGTATAGAAGCCTTTAACAAATAACTTCTTGAGTGAATAATTACATCTATTAGAAACATAAATAATGAAGCGCAAGGCGAGCTGGGCTAATGTTGAAGCTTACCGACAATGGTTTCAAATACCAAGAACGCTTCACATTGTCCGGTTAAACTTTACGTGGAAATTGGTTCTCGAGAACATCTTTTGAGTGTACATTTCGCTGGTACATATTATATTTTATCTCCTTTTGTAAGTTTACAATATGACGGCATCGTTGTTGCCATATGGTCAGAGCTTATGTGCAGACATTTTGTATCTCAGAGATCTTCTGTTTCCTCATTTGTTGAGCTTAGCATTTTTGATATTTTAAAAAGAATATTACTCTAAAATCTGGAATAACGAGTTAAACGTAAATTAATTACAGACAAATTTTACTGATTCGTACAGCTTCATCTGGCATTTGTAAGGTTCACCCTTATAAAGAAGGTAAAACATTATTCATCAAAATTCCATTACAACCCATTCTGTTTCTTCTCATATGAAGAAAAACTCTTAAGCTTATAACAGATACAATCAAAGAACGGAAGCTTTGTGGTCTTAAAAAAACACTCTCACATTTAGGCACGATAGCAGAACAGCTTACAGCGGCACACAAACCAACACCACAGATAGTTTTGACGCACGCACAAAAAGGGTCGCATCAACATTCATCGCAAAATCGCTTCCGTTCGGGCAAGGCAGCAGGGCCGCGTTCTGCATCTGGTTTTTTAGAGAGAGGTGAAGAGCAGAAGATGAACTTAAACAAAAAACTCACGCACTCATATCTTTTGCCGGCAGGAAGGAGGATGCCTCGGAGAACATCACGACATCGAGGGCGCAAGTGTTACGATCGGAACGCGAAACGACGGCCTGGGTAGGCGTTCATCGGACTCAAAACTCAACAAACCCACGGCGCGCACTTAAATGCCGGAATTCTGTACTCCCCGGAACTCCCAACGGGCTGGGCTGGCACTGGCCGCAAACGGCCGGTCCAGTAAATGCAATTGGGCGAATGTTTCACGATCTGCAGGCGCAGTATCTTCCCGTATCGCCACTCAACTCTCCAACTCCGGCGCGTCTAATAGTCTTCCGCTCTAACGCCAGTGAATCGAATTCCGTCTGCTCACCGGGCACACGGGTGAGTCACGCGTGAAACATGGCGCCTCGCGGGCGATCG
>KZ067486.1:209715-231566 GCA_002091845.1 Anopheles cracens | reverse complement strand
CGGTCCGAACACCGAACACAATTACAAATATTTGATCGTTGCTGGTACCGTGACGTCATTGGACCGTCCATTTCCGTCAGGTTCGCTGTCGAATTAACAGGCGTAAAATATTGTACACATTGGTGCTTTTTTAACAATCATCCTACGGTCCTCTCGCGCTCCGTTCCTCTTTGTCGAGATGCATTTTGTTGTTGCTGTTGTTGCTAAACTCCGATCGCACCGAACAGGGTGGCCTTCGCTTGGAACGAGCTTCACACTCTCCCTCCCACAAGCACCCGTTAGCAACCCCGTTTGGGCCACAATTCATTGCGCGGCGCTACTGGGGTCTGTTCTAGGTTCTTAGATCTTGGATTTCCATACCCCGGGCTCCGGTGACGTGTCTTTCCTCGTTTTCTGGTTCTTGCGTGATTTGCGGTACGAAACGGTTGCAGAACCTAGCAATAAATTTGTTCATCATTCAACCAGGGTGTCTAATGAAATGGGACAATGATACTATCACTCTAATTAGCGAAAAGACTTTGCTATTTAACACTTATATTAGTGAATGATAAAAAAATAAAATGAATTACAAAAAGAATGCATAGTTTTGATTAGTTTTGAATAAGTAGTATAATTCAAAATAACTTATAACTGCTCCATGCACCTGCAGAGAACGAGCATTTTGAAAGATGATGTTAAAGCATAAGTCTCTTATTTATTTGTTTTGATTACCCAAGTATGTCACTTTGTCGGGTTTCGTTTGCATTGAACATCTAGATTCCTTTTCCTCACTTCATCTCTCGGTTGCTATGGAAAACTAGGCAACGTAAGATTTTGTTTGATGGCGTCCATAAATTACGTAACGCTAATTTTCAATCGACTTTAGGTTAAAATGTTCAAAGCTTTACTTTCTTTCTTCCCCTGTTCTCTATTGGCATTTCGTAATCTATGGACGCCGCCTTAGTCTTAAATATCTTCTACAGAACAAGTTATACCATTCTTTATTGTTATTGCAAAAATCGTGAAATAGTTCATATCTGGTGTCTTCTTTTTCTTCTTTTTATTTTTCTATAGAGACTTTTACCTATTAGGCCTTTCGTCTCTTATTTCTGATGTCCTGTCATATTTTAAAAGCAAAACTTGGCACTTGTAATAAATATTAATAACACACATTTTGTTTTTTTTTTGTTTCATAAGAGTGTGTTTTGAAAGGATTCTGTAGACTTAACGAAGAAGTTTGGAGAGAGAATTCCATATCAAGTTCAGTATAGTACATTAGAGCCAAATTTCTAAAAAGCTGTCTATAATATGACCTGGAAACATGACATGGTTGTTTTTATACAGTCGATATGAAATAACAAACTCATCATTGTTTACAAATGACCCTCAATAATGACCACTTTTGATCGGTATAGTGTTACAAATATGACTTACTGAAGATCAGTGCATTCACAAACGGTGTGTTTTTCAAAAAATTGGATATAACCTCACAAAAGCCAGTATTATAATTACCATTGGGTTTGAAAAGATTAGAGATCACACATACTCATAGCTCTGTTTAACTTTGTAAATGAATTGGAGATGCAATTGGAGAGTACTAATTGAAATCAAAATAATTGACAGATTGTTTCCAACTCGATCGCAGCTCAAAATATAAAAATGACAAAACCCCCCTCTATCACGCACCTTAAACTACACCCCAGCAACGTTCCACCGACGGTGGCTCTCAGCAGTGCCTACTACTTCGAAAAACCCAACCCAGGCTCAAATGTCAGACAAGATCATTAACATTCAAGGTACGAATCTCACGTGGTGCGCAGCAAGTTTTCAATTGATTGCCCTCCGAAAAAAGCCTCCCCCAACCAGCGGGCAAACAAACAAAACACAGGCGCTAAGCCGCTCGCCTCTAAGCCGACAAACACAAACACGTTCAATAATAAAAAAAAACACACACACACGCACACAAAACAAAACGAAACAAAAAACAACACAACCCAGGCTGCAAAATTATCTGCAACTGCACTGCTGCAACCGGCTCCCCCCTCCCCTCCTTCACCTCCCACCCTCCCCGGCGAGGCAAATTCAATTTAGCCTACACTCTCGGCCGCATCCCCCTTGCCGAGAAAACTACTTTTGCTTGATGATGTTGCATTTGTTCGAGCCTAATTCGTGGCAGGAGAGCGCTGGAGAGGGTGCAGGTGGCAGCCCAGTGGGAGCGGGGGAGGCTTTGTGCAACGCGATGCACTTTTGGACGATGCGTATGCGGTCTGATTATTTTCTATTCTATCGACACCCGCTCATCGGCCCCATCGGTCCCACCTTATGCCTCGTGGGTACGAGATTAGTTGAGTTCTGGTTTTTATTCTCGTTTCGATTACTCCGGCCCCACCGCCCCGCCCCACCCCAATCTGGCCCATGGAGTGATGAGCGTTGCCGTGCCGTTGTGCCGTAGCTTCCTTTGTCTACTTTATGCACCCTAATTTTTGCCACTTTCTTTTCTGCATTCTATTCTACCTGTGACTCGCTCGGCTGGGAGGAGGCTTTTTGAACGGTGCATTTCTTCTTTTTATTTTTCTATAGAGACTTTTACCTATTAGGCCTTTCGTCTCTTATTTCTGATGTCCTGTCATATTTTAAAGGCAAATCTTGGCACTTGTAATAAATATTAATAACACATATTTTGCTTTTTTGTTTCATAAGAGTGTGTTTTGAAAGGATTCTGTAGACTTAACGAAGAAGTTTGGAGAGAGAATTCCATATCAAGTATTCGATGGGAAAACCCCAGAAAGCCCTGTGGACAGATGCTACCCGCAATCGCTGGCTGTTCCGTGGAAGCGATGTTTGTTGTTGATAATGTAAATGTTATCATGCTGAGAAGTGAATTCTAACATTCTTTGAAACTGGCTACAACATTTGTGAATGTAAATGTATATTTATTACATCAAATACATATAAGAATATCTTTGAAATTGACTTGAAGTAGCTGGTAGTGAATCACTCTGGTATATTATTTATTATCACTTTTACACACCAATCCGCTAACGAAAAACCTGTCCCAAATGTTATAACTTGTAGTTTGTATACTAGATAAAAAGTTATATTACATGCAACTGATCATCTGCCATCTGATCAATACGAGCATTCTTCTTTTTCACAACCCCGTCTGCTTTATTTGCTATTTGGTGAATTGAATTGACGAACGGCAGTTTTGCCGGCGATGGAAGATAACAAACTGCCACGTTTTGCCTTCCCTTTCGCTCCGCGCGCTTATAATTGCTCCTCAGAAAGAGACTCCTTGTTGCACGGCTGCGGAGCCGGTCATCAGCGCTCCAGACGCTTCGACTTTCCTAATTTTTGCCACTTTCTTTTCTGCATTCTATTCTACCTGTGACTCGCTCGGCTGGGAGGAGGCTTTTTGAACGGTGCACGCTTTCACCGTTCGGTCGTGATGCGCTGCACCGGGAACGGGCCGCGGGTGGCGAACGGTGGCGTTAGTTAGGCCCGTGTGTCGTCCACAGCGCCGCGTCTGCGTGTGCTAGTGCCGGTACGGTTTTTATGCATCGAAAGCCGTGCAAATAAAATCGAAATCGCCGTCTGCCTGCGCCGCGCGCGAACAATGCTAATCAACACGTGGTTGCCTGGTTTCGGGATTGCTGTCTTTGTTACGCGCGAGAAGAATCGGCTCCGCACCGGATTAGGGTGAAGCGCAGTTTTATTCTTTCGGGAGGTGGTTGCATGTTGCATGAATTCACCCTCGCACGCCACCTGCGTGCGTGACGGTGTCAATGGTTTATGGTGTTTTTAGTTTGTTTTGTTTTCACCGCACCGCCTTGTGGAGATGGAGATAAAGTTATGCGCTTTGCCTTAACAAAGCCACTAATCAGCGATGAATTATAGATGTTTAACCCAGTTGTAGCTGCAGCTGCATCGGTATTACAATATTTTCACCTTCTAACAGGGTTTTGTTTTATGCAAATCCCGATGTACAATAAATTTGCAATCATCTCCATCAAGATGATGGGTGTGAGTGTGTGTGTGCATCATGACACCATCATTAGCAACTGGCGCTCGTTGGCTACGTCCACTAAACGGACGGTATTTTGATCGCTTCTACGAAAATCTTTACTCACTCAGCCCGCCATCTACCGAGTGAGTCTGACGCGGCGAGGGAAGCGGGATCGGGAAGCGGCGAGAACCATCACGCACCGCTCAAAAAATGGCGCAGATAATTAAATCTGTTTGCCAGCGGAAAATAACTGAACGGTTCAGCCGCTTTGCGCGTTGTTTTGAGCGCAACGATTCGCGCCGTGCGCGAGGGGGTTGATTCGATGGGAAAACCCCAGAAAGCCCTGTGGACAGATGCTACCCGCAATCGCTGGCTGTTCCGTGGAAGCGATGTTTGTTGTATTACTTCAGAAGGGGCCCTAGACAAAAGATAATAGCAATGAAATATTTCGAAAACATTACACAGATAAAATCCAGCGTACTATACTATAATACTATACTATACTATACTATAATACTATACTATAATACTATAATAGATTAAATTAAGTAAATGTTGTATACTTAAAATCAAAATTTGTACAGTAAGTAAGACAAATTGAATAAATAGTTGATCATAAACAACTATAAATAGACCTAGCACTCTCATTAAAAAAGAATTGCATCTCTTATACGCTTAGTTAATAATATTCGATAAAGTTGGTAAGCGCTAAAGTTTGTCAATCAATAACAAGTCAGATCTTGTTTCAACTTGTATAACCATACAGTGCGGTGTACAACTATAGTTTCAGTCCTAGATGGTCTTGAAATAGCTAAAAAAGTCACAAATAATCAACATCATGTACATTTATGAGATTTGAGGTCAAATACATTCGTGGTTTATAAAACAATATTAAACAAATAATATATTAAACAAATATAAAAACTTATAACATTTGAATACATTTATTTCAAATATTCGTTCCTTTTTCAAAAAGTATCAGAACAGAGACTGTTAAGAGTATTTCATAAGTATTTATAATGCTTAACTTTCAGTTTTAGTCAGATAACGCAATGTATGGGTTAAACTGGAATGCAATGTTTTATATCTTGATTACCCATTCAATATAAACCAAGTGATATCAAACTTGTATTTTTTTATGGAAAGGTGTATAAACAATGTACTGACTGTGTAAAAAATGACATAAAGTGGGTTGTGCTCACAATAAAGTGAATATTATAAATCTGCATTTTGATGCAGACAGCCGAAACTTCCTCCAAAATGAACAAAGTCCATCTTCACAAGCACTTATGAGAAAATTGAAACGGTAGACTGCGAAGGGAAAAAAAATCTGGTACCGAATTTTCCGACGGTTCATAAATTTCAGATGCAAAATGTTTGCCAATAAAAAATATCCTCTCCACAAAGACTATGCAAAAATGCTCTTGATGAGGTTGGGTCGAATAGTGCAAGGCGAATAATGAAAAGAAGTAAAAAAATGAGAAACGATGGTATCTGATTAAAGAAATGTTAAAGGAAAAAAATAGAAAACAATATTTAAAACTACATGAACTGCGATTTTCAAGTATTACTTCAGAAGGGGCCCTAGACAAAAGATAATAGCAATGAAATATTTCGAAAACATTACACAGATAAAATCCAGCGTACTATACTATAATACTATACTATACTATACTATAATACTATACTATAATACTATAATAGATTAAATTAAGTAAATGTTGTATACTTAAAATCAAAATTTGTACAGTAAGTAAGACAAATTGAATAAATAGTTGATCATAAACAACTATAAATAGACCTAGCACTCTCATTAAAAAAGAATTGCATCTCTTATACGCTTAGTTAATAATATTCGATAAAGTTGGTAAGCGCTAAAGTTTGTCAATCAATAACAAGTCAGATCTTGTTTCAACTTGTATAACCATACAGTGCGGTGTACAACTATAGTTTCAGTCCTAGATGGTCTGTGTGTGTGTGTATATTTGGTTTCCTTCCCATGTTCTTTCATTTCGCCAAAAGTGCTTACCACCACCCACTTGCATTGCAACGAGCACAAAAGAATGGAGAAAATTAACCGAACTTTGTAAAAATCGATCGATAACGCTGTCTGGAGGAGTAATGAAAAATATCGATCATAGTGCTTTGATTCTGCTTTTTCCGGGGCCATAGCGTAAAAAAAAAACATTATGATTGATGAATCCGGTGACGGGTTGTGCTCTGGATGAGTTCGGAGTGTAAAATTTGGAAAGGTTTGGGCTTTTACTGCTTTCTACTCATCCGATTAAGATGAGGGAATCTGTTGATCTTCCTATCATAGAACAAATATGTTTTCCTGAACTGAATGTTTTCCAGACCTGATTTTTATTTTTAAAAAGGATGAGGAATCTATAAAGATTCATAATTACTAGCAAACACATAATTCTTTTTAAAAATGGTTCTTTGAAGATTTGCGATTCTATAATATTTTGAATTATATGGATACGATAAATGCTTTTTACTAATTCAGTTATCTTTATTGACTCATGCATCTTTTTCGTTTCTATATTCTCCTTATGCCTTTCCTGTTGTTTGTCATCTTATACTTCTTCTTTTTTATTATTCCCGGTCAATAGTCCTGGTCTTGGAGACCAAAAATGTCGGTCAGTGCATTTAGGCACTGACAATACGGCCACCAAGGCCGTCATACTTAATAAAATAAAATAAATAATAGTCCTAGTCTACCGATTATGGTTTCATTTGTTTTTCACCTAGAGCTTGACAAGCAAGAGTGGTTGCTTATGGGGGACGGTACAAACGGAAATTGATGCTAATCCTGTCATCTAAAATCCTACACCTTGACCCCTAAACTATCAAGTTGCTCAAAATCTCAAAAAAAAACCTTGGATGAGTTCTTTTATCAATTTTTCTTGACTCATAAATCATCTTTCATGATTCGAATTGGGTACGGTGAAATAGGAATTATTACTGATCCTGTCATGTAAAGTCCTGCACTTTTGCCCATCAAGTATCTTCTCGTTATCAAGTTATCAAATTATCAAGTATCTTCATATCATAAGAATATAATCATATTTGGAGGATTTCTATCTTCAGAAATACCAACCTTTCTTCTTATGAAAGAATATTTCTCATGAATTCATGGATTCATGAATCAAATGGGGAACGATCAAAATAGGATTTCGTCGTAATAATTCGTGTGTAAATAAATTGTCGTGTTTAAATTGTCAAGTAGCTTCAAAACTCAAGAATATAATAAAATTTGGACCAGTTCTATCTGGTATCTTTGGAAGTATCAATCGTCCTTCTTATAAATGAAGCTTTAGAGATGCATGAATCAAATGAATCATAATCGAATCATGACTTGATTGGCGTTCATTTGAAGATGTATGCAAATGAACCCCTTTTGAAAGAGTAATGAAGCACAATACTATTAAGGGAACAACGAATGCAGAAAAGTATGAGACTTGTTGTAAAAAGAAACTCATTACAATGTTGGGCATGCACAAAATTAAGAGTGTAATAACACGCAATTTTTGTGTGTGTGTGTATATTTGGTTTCCTTCCCATGTTCTTTCATTTCGCCAAAAGTGCTTACCACCACCCACTTGCATTGCAACGAGCACAAAAGAATGGAGAAAATTAACCGAACTTTGTAAAAATCGATCGATAACGCTGTCTGGAGGAGTAATGAAAAATATCGATCATAGTGCTTTGATACTGCTTTTTCCGGGGCCACAGCTTAAAAAAAAACATTATGATTGATGAATCCGGTGACGGGTTGTGCTCTGGATGAGTTCGGAGTGTAAATAAAAAATATCCTCTCCACAAAGACTATGCAAAAATGCTCTTGATGAGGTTGGGTCGAATAGTGCAAGGCGAATAATGAAAAGAAGTAAAAAAAACTCTTTGCAACTCCTTAGGGATGCAAATGCACGCCAGGACGGTGGGAGACAAAAATCGTCACGAAGTACCGATTCTTCACCGGGAGACGGATTTTTTCATCACTTCCTACATCCGCGCGTCGTGTCCCTGTATCCTTTCTCTCTGCCTCCCTCCCTTCAACAGCAGAGAGAACTAGAAGGTGCAAATGGGAATTTATCCAATCGATGGACAACCCAGCGACGCAGCCGGCAACACGGTGGCACGGGTGCATGAAAACAAATTGAAAATTAAAATGCGCCACCAGTGGAAACGGGAACCACGCCGGCACGAAGACAGTGCCAGCACCAGGGAAATGAGAGAAATGGAAAAAATTTGCTAACGAAAGAACACACCCCGAAACCGACCGCGCCTCAATCCGCGAGCCGACGGTGTCCTTGCGCCAGCTATCCTTCGAACTGACGCAAGAATGCACCACCAACGGAGTGAACGGGGGCGAAAAAAAAACGGCCAGTCCCCTGAAAAAGTCGCTCTGATAGCGTGCTGAAAATATCATGCAGCGTCGGAAATATTCCGATGAAAAAACAAGATTACTTTCAACACACCACTTCCACTCCCCCCCCCCCCCCACCGCTCAAAACGCATCCGTACTGCACGAGTACTGCCTGAAAGGGAAGGCGAAAATCTATTTTCCAAAGGAGAGAGAGAGAAAGAGAGAAAGACAGACACACACAAACACGAAACCGGAAAGTACAAAAACCGTGAAGTGGGAGAGGTGGGTGAAAATTTTGGGTCCACAAAAACAGCGAAATTGTCCAAGACAGCGCGATGAGGAAGTCTTTGTTCTAATGGGTTTCGTTTCGGCAATGGTATATGGACGATGGTTTCATTCTGTATGTGTGTGTGTGTATATTTGGTTTCCTTCCCATGTTCTTTCATTTCGCCAAAAGTGCTTACCACCACCCACTTGCATTGCAACGAGCACAAAAGAATGGAGAAAATTAACCGAACTTTGTAAAAATCGATCGATAACGCTGTCTGGAGGAGTAATGAAAAATATCGATCATAGTGCTTTGATACTCGCCATTCCCATCCACCCGAATCCGGCAGCGGCCGCATTAGTTTCGTTCGCCCCGTTCGTTTTAAGCCCCTCCGGATCGGCCGCCCCTTCGTACCCGTTCGCTCAGCCCCGCGCATACTCCACCAGTTGCATATGTGCATTCATTGAGGCGGCAAATACATGCAGCACTATCGATTTTTTTCATGCATTTCGTGAAACACGCACACACGGGCTAGGCCAGTTGTGCCAGTCGAGCGCTGGGGCGAAGGGTTTCGGACACGGTTTAGTTTTATTTCTGGTGCACAGCGAGCGAATGTTTTTTTAGGGATTTCGTTCTAGGCATTCATCGTTGGTAGTCTTTTCCCGTTGTAGCACCCATCTGTAGGTTCTTTTTTGTCGTTTACTATAACTTAAAGCACGAAGAGCTAGCTAGGGCTTGCCGTGCTCAGTATAAATAAATAGTAAGCAATAACTATTTTCAGCAACAGGAGTCGAAATTTGTAACCAATATGAGTTTACAGCCATTGCATTGAAGCGTTCACGATTACACTTACTACCGCGATAGGTCTTAAGTATAATACGAGTGCAATCAAGTCATGTTCCATTTGAAGAGGGTTGGTACAAAAAGATCCAGTAAAAAGTGCGTGATTCGACTCTTTGAATTTAGCGCATGTATTGGATTACAAAAATATCATCATCGTCAGCTCATTTTTTTCGGCAATGTTGATTTTATTTCTCTATGTGCAATTAATCGTCATCAATTCAATCATACCCAACCTAATTTTTGAAATTTTCTGAGATGTCTAATATTTAAAACGAGTAAACAAAATCGGAAAAGTAGATTTACGAAACCATTAAAAGATATGAGTAACTCATAAGCATTCTCTGAAATGAATCATATGCCGTAAAAAATGACATCATTTATAATCCAAAAGGTCAAACAATCAAAGAAAGCTATTCTGTAATGTATTATACAGTGCGTAACATAACTATACGGTCATATGTTTCTGAGCATAAAAAAGTCATAAAAAAGTCAGCATAAAAAGAAGAAATAGAAAACAGTGATGTTCTGCAAAGTTGCAGTTAATGAAAGAAACGCCTTGGAACGGTTTTTGTGCATTTCAGCAAATACTAAAACTAAATTTTACCCCAAGAGTAAATTATGCATGCAGAAGAACTATCATTCACAAATAGTTGCTTTTTCAAGCACATAAAATACCCATATTGTTGAACGATATTTAAAAAAAACGTGTTTGACTACTGCCATGTAATTTTCATTGTCTGAATACTAAATTAGGTATGTTTTGATGTTTTATATTTTTGGAGACTTGTGCATATTCTGTTATCACAATGTCCAAAAACACCTTATATATAATGAACGTTCATGTAAATTAGACCAATTTAAAATGTGTGCGATTGCATGATATATTTTTTCCCCAACTCATACCTCCGTCCGGAGCTTGCTTCATCGATCCTGCTTTAAATTTGCTTAAAGTTTTCCTACGTTCTTCTTCATAAAATATATTTCTCTTAGCCTCTCACACCTCTGAAGTATGCACAAGCTCAATTTCATGCAACCGTGTTGAGCAGCATGCCAAATAGATTATTCTACATCATGTGAACGCGTGAAAAAACAATAAAATATTTAAATATTTAAGAACGATAGAATCACATGATCTGTTTGATTTAAAACGAACATGAGAAAAAATATTTTAAGTAAAAAGCAAGTGTTGATATAGTTATGGCAAGGACTGTATGTGTCATGTTAAAAATAATTGGAAAGGATAAGAAAATGCTTCTGCTGAACTAGCTGAGCTAGGTAGGTAAGGAACAACAATGTTTGAAGAGTGAAAAAATGCTACTTTCGTCTAATAATGCTGTGTTAAACCCTGTAATTGAACAGCTCAAATATTATACACACTATTACATGATTTCAAACGTAATCATCACGATGTGTTTGCGCAACAGCGAACCATCTCGCACGGTGAACGATTATAAATTATTTTAAATTATATGAAGCGCGCTAATAGCAACACACAGAAGAGAGAGAAAAAATCATTTACCATCTCATATCCCACCGGTTTCGCTTCTGCGCGCAACCCCTCCCTGTTGCGCAGCCTCCAGTTTCGGTTTTCAGTTATCTTTATTGACTCATGCATCTTTTTCGTTTCTATATTCTCCTTATGCCTTTCCTGTTGTTTGTCATCTTATACTTCTTCTTTTTTATTATTCCCGGTCAATAGTCCTGGTCTTGGAGACCAAAAATGTCGGTCAGTGCATTTAGGCACTGACAATACGGCCACCAAGGCCGTCATACTTAATAAAATAAAATAAATAATAGTCCTAGTCTACCGATTATGGTTTCATTTGTTTTTCACCTAGAGCTTGACAAGCAAGAGTGGTTGCTTATGGGGGACGGTACAAACGGAAATTGATGCTAATCCTGTCATCTAAAATCCTACACCTTGACCCCTAAATTATCAAGTTGCTCAAAATCTAAAAAAAACCTTGGAGGAGTTCTTTCAACAATTTTTCTTGACTCATAAATCTTCTTTCATGATTCGAATTGGGTACGGTGAAATAGGAATTATTACTGATCCTGTCATGAAAAGTCCTGCACTATTGCCCATAAGTTATCAATTATCTTCTTATCTTAAGAATATAATCATATTTGGAGGATTTCTATCTTCAGAAATACCAACCTTTCTTCTTATGAATGAATATTTCTCATGAATTCATGAATTGGGGGGTATGACAAAAATAGGAATTGGTATAGATAATGTTGTGTAAATAAATTGTCGTGTTTAAATTGTCAAGTAGCTTCAAAACTCAAGAATATAATAAAATTTGGACCAGTTCTATCTGGTATCTTTGGAAGTATCAATCGTCCTTCTTATAAATGAAGCTTTAGAGATGCATGAATCAAATGAATCATAATCGAATCATGACTTGATTGGCGTTCATTTGAAGATGTATGCAAATGAACCCCTTTTGAAAGAGTAATGAAGCACAATACTATTAAGGGAACAACGAATGCAGAAAAGTATGAGACTTGTTGTAAAAAGAAACTCATTACAATGTTGGGCATGCACAAAATTAAGAGTGTAATAACACGCAATTTCATTATCATGCCTAAATCAGCTCACTGCCGTTCATTCCAGCGCTACCGGGTCGTACCTTTGTCGTCACAGACGAATGCATCGTAATGCTCGAACCGAATTTTAAATTCCGTTCTGCCGGCAGATTCTGCAGCGAAGATTTTGGGATGACGCTTTGTCGTTAGTGAAGCGTCGGTTCGCGTTATCGGCCCATCGGCGGCCCTGCTGTAGCATGTAACTAGGACAAACAGATGCAGCTGCATGTGTAGCGACTCCGGCTGGCAAAATGCAAACGAACTCGGCCTCGTTGCGATTTTTGTCAAATACCCACGAACCGTGTCTGCTTCCGCTAGCTTTTTTTGGTCAACACAAGCGACACTAAAGCAAGGATCTAAAGAATGTACCGCGCACAAATATTAAGACACCGTCATCGTCTGCATGCATCATCGGCTAGTGTTCTCCCGGTCTGTTCAGCCCAATCAAATGCAGCTGAAATCACGCTCATACACAGCGTACCGGCATCGAGGTGTTACCAATTCGTGCCGTCGGTCCGTGACTCCCTCGTGAGCCAGAGCTAGGGAGAAAAAAAAGTGAAATAATTCCCCGGCTACAATGGCTCCAGACACCGGGACGTCCCAAAAGGTGTTCCAAACTCGTGTGAATTATTCAACACTTTTTGGCGCTACTCGCCATTCCCATCCACCCGAATCCGGCAGCGGCCGCATTAGTTTCGTTCGCCCCGTTCGTTTTAAGCCCCTCCGGATCGGCCGCCCCTTCGTACCCGTTCGCTCAGCCCCGCGCATACTCCACCAGTTGCATATGTGCATTCATTGAGGCGGCAAATACATGCAGCACTATCGATTTTTTTCATGCATTTCGTGAAACACGCACACACGGGCTAGGCCAGTTGTGCCAGTCGAGCGCTGGGGCGAAGGGTTTCGGACACGGTTTAGTTTTATTTCTGGTGCACAGCGAGCGAATGTTTTTTTAGGGATTTCGTTCTAGGCATTCATCGTTGGTAGTCTTTTCCCGATGTAGCACCCATCTGTAGGTTCTTTTTTGTCGTTTACTATAACTTAAAGCACGAAGAGCTAGCTAGGGCTTGCCGTGCTCAGTATAAATAAATAGTAAGCAATAACTATTTTCAGCAACAGGAGTCGAAATTTGTAACCAATATGAGTAGTAACGCTGCATTGAAGCGTTCACGATTGCACTTACCACTGCGATAGGTCTTAAGTATAATACGAGTGCAATCAAGTCATGTTCCATTTGATGAGGGTTGGTACAAAAAGATCCAGTAAAAGGAACGTGATTCGACTCTTAGAATTTAACGCATGTATTGAATGACAAAAATATCATCATCAGCACATTTTTTTCGGCAATGTTGATTTTATTTCTCTATGTGCAATTAATCGTCATCAATTCAATCATACCCAACCTAATTTTTGTAAAGTATGAGACTTGTTGTAAAAAGAAACTCATTACAATGTTGGGCATGCACAAAATTAAGAGTGTAATAACACGCAATTTCATTATCATGCCTAAATCAGCTCACTGCCGTTCATTCCAGCGCTACCGGGTCGTACCTTTGTCGTCACAGACGAATGCATCGTAATGCTCGAACCGAATTTTAAATTCCGTTCTGCCGGCAGATTCTGCAGCGAAGATTTTGGGATGACGCTTTGTCGTTAGTGAAGCGTCGGTTCGCGTTATCGGCCCATCGGCGGCCCTGCTGTAGCATGTAACTAGGACAAACAGATGCAGCTGCATGTGTAGCGACTCCGGCTGGCAAAATGCAAACGAACTCGGCCTCGTTGCGATTTTTGTCAAATACCCACGAACCGTGTCTGCTTCCGCTAGCTTTTTTTGGTCAACACAAGCGACACTAAAGCAAGGATCTAAAGAATGTACCGCGCACAAATATTAAGACACCGTCATCGTCTGCATGCATCATCGGCTAGTGTTCTCCCGGTCTGTTCAGCCCAATCAAATGCAGCTGAAATCACGCTCATACACAGCGTACCGGCATCGAGGTGTTACCAATTCGTGCCGTCGGTCCGTGACTCCCTCGTGAGCCAGAGCTAGGGAGAAAAAAAAGTGAAATAATTCCCCGGCTACAATGGCTCCAGACACCGGGACGTCCCAAAAGGTGTTCCAAACTCGTGTGAATTATTCAACACTTTTTGGCGCTACTCGCCATTCCCATCCACCCGAATCCGGCAGCGGCCGCATTAGTTTCGTTCGCCCCGTTCGTTTTAAGCCCCTCCGGATCGGCCGCCCCTTCGTACCCGTTCGCTCAGCCCCGCGCATACTCCACCAGTTGCATATGTGCATTCATTGAGGCGGCAAATACATGCAGCACTATCGATTTTTTTGAGTGGTTGCTTATGGGGGACGGTACAAACGGAAATTGATGCTAATCCTGTCATCTAAAATCCTACACCTTGACCCCTAAATTATCAAGTTGCTCAAAATCTAAAAAAAACCTTGGAGGAGTTCTTTCAACAATTTTTCTTGACTCATAAATCTTCTTTCATGATTCGAATTGGGTACGGTGAAATAGGAATTATTACTGATCCTGTCATGAAAAGTCCTGCACTATTGCCCATAAGTTATCAATTATCTTCTTATCTTAAGAATATAATCATATTTGGAGGATTTCTATCTTCAGAAATACCAACCTTTCTTCTTATGAATGAATATTTCTCATGAATTCATGAATTGGGGGGTATGACAAAAATAGGAATTGGTATAGATAATGTTGTGTAAATAAATTGTCGTGTTTAAATTTCGAAGTAGCTTCAAATCTCAAGAATATAAAAAAATTGGATGAGTTCTATCTGGTATCTTTGAAAGTATCAATCCTGCTTCTTATAAATGAAGCTTTAGAGATGCATGAATCAAATGAATCATAATCGAATCATGACCAGACTGGCGTTCATTTGAAGATGTATGCGAATGAACACCTTTTGGAAAAGTAATGAAGCACAATACTAATAAGGGAACATCGAATACAGAAAGTATGAGACTTGTTGTAAAAAGAAACTCATTACAATGTTGGGCATGCACAAAATTAAGAGTGTAATAACACGCAATTTTCGATCGATAACGCTGTCTGGAGGAGTAATGAAAAATATCGATCATAGTGCTTTGATACTGCTTTTTCCGGGGCCACAGCTTAAAAAAAAACATTATGATTGATGAATCCGGTGACGGGTTGTGCTCTGGATGAGTTCGGAGTGTAAAATTTGGAAAGGTTTGGGCTTCTACTGCTTTCTACTCATCCGATTAAGATGAGGGAATCTGTTGATCTTCCAACCATAGAACAAATATGTTTTCCTGAACTGAATGTTTTCCTGAACTGATTTTTAATTTTACAAAGGATTAGGAATCCATACAGATTAATAATTACTTGCAAACACATAATTCTTTAAAAAAATGGTCCTTTGAATATTTGCGATTCAATAATATTTTGAATTATATGGATACGATAAACACTTTTTTTACTAATTCAGTTATCTTTATTGACTCATGCATCTTTTTCGTTTCTAAATTCTCCGTATGCCTTTCCTGTTGTTTTTCATCTTATATTTCTTCTTTTTTATTATTCCCGGTCAAAAGTCCTGGTCTACCGATTATGGTTTCATTTGTTTTTCACCTAGAGCTTGACAAGCAAGAGTGGTTGCTTATGGGGGACGGTACAAACGCTTTGCAACTCCTTAGGGATGCAAATGCACGCCAGGACGGTGGGAGACAAAAATCGTCACGAAGTACCGATTCTTCACCGGGAGACGGATTTTTTCATCACTTCCTACATCCGCGCGTCGTGTCCCTGTATCCTTTCTCTCTGCCTCCCTCCCTTCAACAGCAGAGAGAACTAGAAGGTGCAAATGGGAATTTATCCAATCGATGGACAACCCAGCGACGCAGCCGGCAACACGGTGGCACGGGTGCATGAAAACAAATTGAAAATTAAAATGCGCCACCAGTGGAAACGGGAACCACGCCGGCACGAAGACAGTGCCAGCACCAGGGAAATGAGAGAAATGGAAAAAATTTGCTAACGAAAGAACACACCCCGAAACCGACCGCGCCTCAATCCGCGAGCCGACGGTGTCCTTGCGCCAGCTATCCTTCGAACTGACGCAAGAATGCACCACCAACGGAGTGAACGGGGGCGAAAAAAAAACGGCCAGTCCCCTGAAAAAGTCGCTCTGATAGCGTGCTGAAAATATCATGCAGCGTCGGAAATATTCCGATGAAAAAACAAGATTACTTTCAACACACCCCTCCCCCCCCCCCCCCCCCCAAAAAAAAGAACAGGCCACCCGAACCCGTTCGGGAAAAACGTTGTTCATCTTCCAAACCGCCCGCTCAAAACGCATCCGTACTGCACGAGTACTGCCTGAAAGGGAAGGCGAAAATCTATTTTCCAAAGGAGAGAGAGAGAAAGAGAGAAAGACAGACACACACAAACACGAAACCGGAAAGTACAAAAACCGTGAAGTGGGAGAGGTGGGTGAAAATTTTGGGTCCACAAAAACAGCGAAATTGTCCAAGACAGCGCGATGAGGAAGTCTTTGTTCTAATGGGTTTCGTTTCGGCAATGGTATATGGACGATGGTTTCATTCTGTATGTGTGTGTGTGTTTTTTAAGTAAAAAGCAAGTGTTGATATAGTTATGGCAAGGACTGTATGTGTCATGTTAAAAATAATTGGAAAGGATAAGAAAATGCTTCTGCTGAACTAGCTGAGCTAGGTAGGTAAGGAACAACAATGTTTGAAGAGTGAAAAAATGCTACTTTCGTCTAATAATGCTGTGTTAAACCCTGTAATTGAACAGCTCAAATATTATACACACTATTACATGATTTCAAACGTAATCATCACGATGTGTTTGCGCAACAGCGAACCATCTCGCACGGTGAACGATTATAAATTATTTTAAATTATATGAAGCGCGCTAATAGCAACACACAGAAGAGAGAGAAAAAATCATTTACCATCTCATATCCCACCGGTTTCGCTTCTGCGCGCAACCCCTCCCTGTTGCGCAGCCTCCAGTTTCGGTTAATCCGATGCGTTGACTCTAGTAAAAATCGTTCGTTAACGAAAGTAAATGGGTCGCTAGAGACCGGTGCAAAAACTATCGCCACGCTGCCATGCCACTGCGGCACAAAAAAATGCATCCATCTTCAGCGAAGACGACCAAAGTCCATCTAGCTTTTATGTTTCGTATTAAATCTTGCACGCTTCTTTTTCTCCCACTCTCCACCGAGCTATCTTTATCTCTCGCTCTTTTTAGAATAGTTTTCTTTGTCGCACACACACACACGCGCGCGCGCGTTTTCAACTTGCTCTTCCTTTCCCGCTCCAAAGGGATTGCAGTGTCCAAAGCAGCGGACCCGTTGCAGGAAGTCATTTGAATCCCGTGCACGGTGGGGTTGGGAGCACAAGATGTGATATTTTTTACCCTGCGCCACCCAACTCGCCCGTCCAGCCGACCGCGTGGCCACACCACGCCAGGCAACAACAGCACCAACGACTACGGCAACAAAAAACTGCAGCAAAACATCATCAACAGCCCCTCTCCCGGTGGTAGCAAAGTTTTCAGCTGCAACCCGGGCCGATCTTCTTTCGAGCCCGTTACACTGGCCACGTTTCGGGAGGAATGAAATGCATCACAATGTCCAAAAACACCTTATATATAATGAACGTTCATGTAAATTAGACCAATTTAAAATGTGTGCGATTGCATGATATATTTTTTCCCCAAACTCATACCTCCGTCCGGAGCTGCTTCATCGATCCTGCTTTAAATTTGCTTAAAGTTTTCCTACGTTCTTCTTCATAAAATATATTTCTCTTAGCCTCTCACACCTATGAAGTATGCACAAGCTCAATTTCAAGCAACAGTGTTGAGCAGTGTTGTGAAAAAACAACAAAATATTTAAATATTTAAGAATAACGATAGATTCACATGATCTGTTTGATTTAATACGAACATGAGAAAAAATATTTTTAAGTAAAAAGCAAGTGTTGATATAGTTATGGCAAGGACTGTATGTGTCATGTTAAAAATAATTGGAAAGGATAAGAAATTTTCTGAGATGTCTAATATTTAAAACGAGTAAACAAAATCGGAAAAGTAGATTTACGAAACCATTAAAAGATATGAGTAACTCATAAGCATTCTCTGAAATGAATCATATGCCGTAAAAAATGACATCATTTATAATCCAAAAGGTCAAACAATCAAAGAAAGCTATTCTGTAATGTATTATACAGTGCGTAACATAACTATACGGTCATATGTTTCTGAGCATAAAAAAGTCATAAAAAAGTCAGCATAAAAAGAAGAAATAGAAAACAGTGATGTTCTGCAAAGTTGCAGTTAATGAAAGAAACGCCTTGGAACGGTTTTTGTGCATTTCAGCAAAAAATAAAACTAAATTTTACCCCGAGAATAAATTATGCATGCAGCAGAACTATCATTCACAAATAGTTGCTTTTTCAAGCACATAAAATACCCATATTGTTGAACGATATTTAAAAAAAACGTGTTTGACTACTGCCATGTAATTTTCATTACGAATGCAGAAAAGTATGAGACTTGTTGTAAAAAGAAACTCATTACAATGTTGGGCATGCACAAAATTAAGAGTGTAATAACACGCAATTTCATTATCATGCCTAAATCAGCTCACTGCCGTTCATTCCAGCGCTACCGGGTCGTACCTTTGTCGTCACAGACGAATGCATCGTAATGCTCGAACCGAATTTTAAATTCCGTTCTGCCGGCAGATTCTGCAGCGAAGATTTTGGGATGACGCTTTGTCGTTAGTGAAGCGTCGGTTCGCGTTATCGGCCCATCGGCGGCCCTGCTGTAGCATGTAACTAGGACAAACAGATGCAGCTGCATGTGTAGCGACTCCGGCTGGCAAAATGCAAACGAACTCGGCCTCGTTGCGATTTTTGTCAAATACCCACGAACCGTGTCTGCTTCCGCTAGCTTTTTTTGGTCAACACAAGCGACACTAAAGCAAGGATCTAAAGAATGTACCGCGCACAAATATTAAGACACCGTCATCGTCTGCATGCATCATCGGCTAGTGTTCTCCCGGTCTGTTCAGCCCAATCAAATGCAGCTGAAATCACGCTCATACACAGCGTACCGGCATCGAGGTGTTACCAATTCGTGCCGTCGGTCCGTGACTCCCTCGTGAGCCAGAGCTAGGGAGAAAAAAAAGTGAAATAATTCCCCGGCTACAATGGCTCCAGACACCGGGACGTCCCAAAAGGTGTTCCAAACTCGTGTGAATTATTCAACACTTTTTGGCGCTACTCGCCATTCCCATCCACCCGAATCCGGCAGCGGCCGCATTAGTTTCGTTCGCCCCGTTCGTTTTAAGCCCCTCCGGATCGGCCGCCCCTTCGTACCCGTTCGCTCAGCCCCGCGCATACTCCACCAGTTGCATATGTGCATTCATTGAGGCGGCAAATACATGCAGCACTATCGATTTTTTTCATGCATTTCGTGAAACACGCACACACGGGCTAGGCCAGTTGTGCCAGTCGAGCGCTGGGGCGAAGGGTTTCGGACACGGTTTAGTTTTATTTCTGGTGCACAGCGAGCGAATGTTTTTTTAGGGATTTCGTTCTAGGCATTCATCGTTGGTAGTCTTTTCCCGATGTAGCACCCATCTGTAGGTTCTTTTTTGTCGTTTACTATAACTTAAAGCACGAAGAGCTAGCTAGGGCTTGCCGTGCTCAGTATAAATAAATAGTAAGCAATAACTATTTTCAGCAACAGGAGTCGAAATTTGTAACCAATATGAGTTTACAGCCATTGCATTGAAGCGTTCACGATTACACTTACTACCGCGATAGGTCTTAAGTATAATACGAGTGCAATCAAGTCATGTTCCATTTGAAGAGGGTTGGTACAAAAAGATCCAGTAAAAAGTGCGTGATTCGACTCTTTGAATTTAGCGCATGTATTGGATTACAAAAATATCATCATCGTCAGCTCATTTTTTTCGGCAATGTTGATTTTATTTCTCTATGTGCAATTAATCGTCATCAATTCAATCATACCCAACCTAATTTTTGAAATTTTCTGAGATGTCTAATATTTAAAACGAGTAAACAAAATCGGAAAAGATGACGGTGAACCGATTTATTTCGATTTAGCGTACGGGCTCCAGCTACCGCTCGATTGAATGCTGGTAATAAAATTAAGCTTTTTGCCGATCATCATCTCCCACTCATCAATTGCGCTCGATACGCTCTTCACGTATCCCAAAACAATAAAATTCGATAGTGATTCCATCGAGAGCAGCGAGTCCAAAAAGCATTACAACATCAGGGCAACAGGATGGTGTACCGTGCGAGATTCAATTACGCTCCAACTCGGTCCAAACAACCCGTTGCCGCGATTAACCTGTTTGGTTTGGTCCATTAGCATTTGATAGCTACAATTTGGGCGTTAACAGACACCTTCATGCAATGCTAACATCGTTTGGTCATTTGAATTGGGAAACAAATGGAAATTGTTGAAAATTAAGTAATCCGATCCCTAGTTGTATTTAAACATCGATTCAGACAATTCTTTAAATCCTAATGGAATCACAAATCAGCATAACTTTTTCGTTGATATTGAAAGTTTGCAAAATAATATACAACTACTCGTGCTTTGAATCCTTGATTATAAAGCAACGTTTGATTCCATTAGTCATTCATAAAGAATCCCAAAGGGCAGTACACTATAGCCCATACTGTTCATTCTCTTTACCAATAGTATTCAGCTGGTCTAGCTAAATTGTATAAGAGACTGCAGAAAAGTGCAGGATTACATTACTATTATGTTTAAGCGTCTAATCTGCAACAGTTTGTTTCATCTACCACGTTTTGTTGCACGCATTATCTTTGTTATTATTGTTTACATCGATCTATTTATGGTACGCTCATATCGCCTTGTTTTATAATATATGTGTGTCTGCTAAGGGCGTACCTGGTATTGTCTTGAATGCTTTATATTTTTTGTATAAATACTTATGTGCAGAACTATTACTAAACTTACTGATCAAAACATTGTCAAAAATCATTTACAAAATCAGTTTCAAAGATAAAAATACAAATAACTCGATTAGCAATCACATCAGAATTCCAACTCTGCTGAAATTATACGCATAATGCTTTAAATAATAAAGTGGGTTTAATTTTTTTATCAATAACTATATAACTGTTCTATTATTAAAAAAAACTTTACGTCGACAAATGCAGCATGAGTGACTTCAACGGCTCTTTCAATACTTTGAATAAACAGATAAGACAGATACAGGTACAGTGTAAGTTCACCAATCTAGCTCTTCTCAACATCTCGTTTTGTTAAATAAAGTCACAAAGATAAACAAACAACGTCACCAGGCGACTCGAGCAGTTGGTAGGGTCAATAATTCGAGTACTTGAATAAGTGAAACAAACACAAATTATATGAGTTTTATGTTATCAAAAATTAAAATAGCATAAGTTATCTAGCTTTCGAGACAGTGTTAAGCTTATTGTTACAGTAAAGCTGCATGTAAACGAGATTGATACTCCGTATTTATAAGAAACAGTAAAGGTTTATACATCTGAACAGACACTTACATTCCAGAGCACCATTAGTTTTCCACATAAGAATATTGTTTATTGGAGCAATGTCCAATTTACATTCAAAAACATTCGCGACGTCTACGTCAGGACTACAGTTTTTAATAAACATATATTGTTCTAACTATTGTAGCTAAACAGGTTCGGATTATGACGCTGATCCTGGACTATGATC
>KZ067486.1:163425-178517 GCA_002091845.1 Anopheles cracens | reverse complement strand
ACTAGAAGCAGAAAACCGAACCGAATCGCGAAATGGCAAAGAAACGGCCGCATCCATTTTGGGTCAAGTTCGCGTTTCAACGCTGAATTGCATCGCCTGCGTGCCTTTGTATGGAAGGCAGGTAAGTGGGGAGCGTTGGAAGAGGCAAGGAGGGAGCAAGTTACTGCACGTACTATACCTTACGCCGCGAAACGAGTTGATTTTTGTGAAGTCGATTTTTATGCACCACAGAACCGGACGGGCTTGTTGCGATCAGGTTGATGATTCGGTAGTGGTCGTCGATACCGTGAATGAATGGCTACACAGAAGGCTACATTAAGACAATTATATATGGCTCAGCGCAACCTGTAACAGCGTTCATGATGCTGATTTTGTCTTATAGCCAATTGCTTATACCCTCGTAAATCATGCCTATAGCGAGCCTTGAAACAATATATTTATTTTGTTTAGCCAAGAAAGGTTTTTTTTGGTTGCCATACGTCAAAAGTGTAAGTTTAAGAGATAAGCTTTACTACAGTCGGTACAATATACATTACCTATACAATATTTGAGGCGCTTCTACCTGCTAATTCTTTTTTTACATTTTTCCTATAATAGCTATGGAATGTGATGTTTTTAAAAGTTATGAAAAAGACTATATCTACCTTAATAGCTTCATCATTTATTATGTAGTTAAGCTATAACTCCCTTTTGCGCTGAGGAAAATAGTGATCATCTAGAGTACTTATTAAAATTCAATGACATTGTCTGTTTCACAGGGTTTTCTGTCTGAAAAAGATATTTTTTAATAAAACGTTGTATAGCTTTCATATGAATGCCATATCAACGCTGTTTTATATCAATGTCATTTTTTAATCATTTCTTGTAATAGGATCATTGGAACAGTGATCGAGTGGAAGTGAACGTAGAGCTTTTGCTTTATTATTGTACTCTTTTGATGGCATTCAGTGTTCAAATGTTCCTAAATTTATTTGAATTCAATATAGTTTCATCTCATATACGCTATAAATTGCATATAGCATAAAAAATATACAACTAATTATGCAATGCACTCATGATCTACTCAACTATTAATTACGGTTTAATTGACAGCAAAAAATAGGATAATTTTAAGAAGCTTTATACTTTAAATGAGTTTAATGTTTTGTTTAATTAAATCGCTTACGATATTCAGATGGATTTATTTGTTGTAAACACTTGAATTTGTTTATTTGTTTATTTGTTTATGTGTAACAAAATGTGTGAACTAATTGCCATATAAATGGCAAAGACAATGCAGAACAACGATAAAGCATAGATTTGAATCAGAGATTAAATAGACAAGAAAACAACAACTACAATAAAATAAAATATACTACATGAACAAGAACAAAACGCTCAGAAAACAGAATTAAGTTTGAAGAAAGAAAGCATTATTTTAAATAATTTCATCATGGCACACCTATTTCTAATCCATCATTAAAAGTGCCTTACCTTTCATGGAACAGGAGTTTGTTGAACTATTGTCCTATTCTAGACCAAGTGCGTGAGAAAGTATAAAGATGAATTTTACGTTTTTTGTCATATTTGAGTTGTGACCTAACAGCTTAAATAAAGTCCTCTAATGTTCTCAGTGATTCGGTTTTAGCCAAACAATTCTACCTACTTCTTCCCAAACTCCTGTGCTGGGCAGATGCTTCGTACCGCAGCCACTGATTGCTCCGTAACCGAAACTAACACAAACTCCGCCACGATCATCGAATGCATCGTAATGCGATGGCGACACGCATCTCCACAAAACCCACCACTTAACCCGCCCCATCCTGACCCTCGGCCCACCCCATTCCCCATTCCCGTCATCCGTCGTCATCGTGACGTCGTCGGTGTCGTCTTCGCTGTCGGCTTAAAACATAAAGAAACGAACCTTACATTCTTCCTCATTCCACTCATTCGATCGTCCCGGCCAGTTGCCAGCCCGCAATAACACTCACCCGCCCACCCAGCCACCTCCTCGATGCGGAGCAAACCCTGTATACCTCGCAAAAACGAAAAACTACGTAAATCGACAAAAAATGAGACGAAACAACGCTGCAAAACCAAACGCAACACAAACGAGCCAGACGGCAGAAGACTCGACGAAGAAACTCATAAATAAAAATTAACTTTTGTGCGAAACGAACCAACAAACAGCAACACCAGCAACAGAAACTCCACCAGACGAAGGCATAAAGATGCAGTCGCATGGCAGAGAACTCTTACCACCACTTACAAAACACACAGAGCCACAGACACACGCTCGTTCGGTGCCTCTTAAGCTACACGACACGCCGAGACACAGTGCCCCGTTCCATCTCGCCCGCTCTGGTTCCCGGACAAACCCCGAACACACCCCAAAAGTGGCCAGAAACGCAGCGAGATGCGCAGCAGAGTACAACGGCACCGAGCATGACCAAGGCCAAGCCATTTTTTCGGATGTCTGGTCAGGCCGGCTTTCGGTGCGGCGAAACTGTGCCCAAAGCAAAACTGCCAAAGCGACTCGCATCCCTCCCATCCGTTCGCGAGCGCAAAATACGCTTTTTTTCTTCTTCTTTGGCGCAAGAATGTTTGCACTCAACAGGAAGTGGAACTACACACATTTGTTCGCTCGCTGGAAAGGACGGCGTGCTGGGCGCGATACGGGCGGGCACATTTGGCTTTCATCGGCGATACACTGTGCGTGGGGCCGAGGGGCAAGCCTTGGGTGGGTTGGAAGGAGTAAACGAAAGAGTGAGCCACGGGAACGGGCATGGCAGACGCGCCAATGACAGTGATTTTCATGGGCGAAATGTGGAAAGTTGAACACGAACGTTGAGGAGGGTTTATTTTTCAGATGACAATTTTTGAGTTGTTCAACAATTTTTCACTTTCATAATATTAAAACATAACATAAATAACACATTCCGAACATGTAACCTACATTTGATATTGGAATGATTGGTCCTAAACCTGAATAAGCTATTTGAATAGTGTTGGGGCTTTCATCTCAAACCGTGAAAGTCACCACCTTGTTGTGTATTTTAACGCACAGTGTAGACTCAGGAGTAGAACGTTGCTTTTATCATAGGTCAGAATCTGTTAACCCTATGGCATCCAGTGAATGAGGAGATTGTAAATCAACTTATTTGCAGAGAAAACATACAATAACAGATCACTTACTTGATCGAATCCTCGGAATCCATTAATATACCCAGAGTTTGGACTATTTCTCATTGATTCGCATAGACCTACCTGTATGATTCTTAACTTTAAAAGACATTTCAATTAATCGCAATGTTTCTTCAGTCAGTTGTGATAATCGTCTTGTTACTTAGTAACTTGTTATTCATTATATGTACATTTGAAATAATTCAGTTATGATCTATTTTTCATTACTTCCACTATTTATGTATTTATGTTACTATTTCCACATTATGTTTTTATTTTTAAAATTTAATCAAACACCTGTATTTCCTCTCTCATAAGTTCCTTTGAGTTAAAAAAAAATCCCCAGAAAACCGGATGCTTTTTTTGCAATTCTTAAGAGCTGGTTTCAATGAAAAATTATGATTGAGCAACTGTTATGTATGTTTTGTTTCAGTGAAGGATATCCTTATACAATCTGTTTCTCATATTACTTCATACTACCTTCATTACCTATTCTCATTTGCTTAAAACTCTGGACATTGCTGAGAAAAGGGATGCCAAAAATACAGAACAATATAAAGAATCAGACTGTTGAATATCTTAAATTATTGTTTTACGGCGGTTTAACTCCTTTCCGTACCGCTATTCTTCAGCTCGTTTCAAGATACCCTGGGGCACTTAATGATGGCCAAGAGAGCCACTAAAAATTATTTCATTATCATCTTTCGTACGAGAGCAAAAAGCGTAAGAAATTTCCAATCTACCCCAAATAGTCCGTGCACATACGCATGTGTGTGCGCGCTCGCCTGTGGACATTTTTATTGGGCGTGTAACACTGTAAACAACCGATCCTCCGAAGGTACATCTTCTCCGAAGGACACCGATGCATTGACCATACAGACCCTGCCTAGACCTGTCCCTGGGGGCGCCATTTAGCCTACGCTCGAATTTGTAATTAAATTAAGCTTGACAGACAGACGTTGCTCGGAGCATCCGAAACCACCCGTAATTCGAAGCGTCTTGACCGGCACCGAAGCGAGGACATCCGGACCCACCGAACGGTGGGGACGGGCGCGGGACCGTTGTCTACCAAGGCGAACGGGAACAGCAGGGCGGGAAGATTGTCGCAATTTCATCGAATTCACCCCGATTGCCGGGCGTCTGGCCGTGGGACAAGCGCGGTGCACGTGGGAGGAATCATGCATGCGTCCACTAATTTCAGCGTGGGTGCATTCGACCGCATCTCGTTAACACCTAGAGGTGGCGAAGCTGGCAGCAGTGCAGGCGAAAGCATCTTGTCATCTCGCAAAGCTCGCTACCGACTGGCTGCCTTATCGGTTGATTAGTTGAGAACTAACCGCACCTCACGGTCAAGTGTTGGTACACAGGGCTATTATAAGCGTTCCAAAGCCGTGGGATCGCTTCCATGTTTTTGGCGATTTATATTTGTCTTTTAATGTTCAATTTCATTTCGAATGTTGATAATGGATATTATTGATTTTAAGCCGTGATGTAATGCACATCACCTTAAAGGTAGTAGCTGAAGTTCTACTTGCTTGAAATATTGAAAATATTCCAAACTTATTTATATCCTTCAATATGTGACAAAAAGATAATAAGGTATATGATGTACTGTCAGTTCCAGAATTGAATCCTATTGTAAGCCAACATTAAATGGTGCCATTTCCACGCATTCAATTTCATTCATTTCGCTCATTTAGACTACTTAAGATATCAAAACATAATATTTTCAGCATGCGAAACAAAATCTTGCGAGCTATTTTAATAAAAAACAATAATTCGTCTATGCAAAACTAGTCCAAAGAAACTTAGCAAACAAAAAGGCAACAACGTTTTTGATACCCGCGGTAATAGTTTACATTATTCTAACATAAACATTGTAACTATTCTAACATAAAATCTGATGAATATTAGTCGTAGAGTTTGTTCGAAAATAAATATGCTAGAAATAACCAATACTTGCTGTTGAAAGTTAGACGCTGTAGCTAAATTTCTTGGGATTAGGAGTGCCAAAAATGGTTTTTTTATTCCACTTTCCACTAACGCCATCGATCCGTGTTTATGGCCATCGATCCGTCATCGCTGTTTACAGATACTCTTGTTCTCACTAACACCTTCGTAATATTTTTTTAACCTAATTGAGTCACATACTCCATCCAATCAAAGATACAAACAAAGAAGAGTGGAAAAGTTAGCAATAGGTCAGTTTATTAAATACTTTTCTGATCGTCATTAAACGCGCTTTACCACGAGCAGACCAAGAAGAGCAAGATTTTCCTACGAAAGACCCGATTTTCCTAAACACAAACTGAGTATCTTTATTCATTTCCATTCCTCTTCATGAATCCCATTTATTGCATCCCATAACATCCCGACAACTTTCCAAAACTAGCAATGTTCCAATATTCAGGCAGTTTACTTGCTTTAGCCATACATAATACCAGAGCAGATGTTATTGCTAGATAACTCTACCCCAGTACGTGCGAAACTAGTTGTATTCCATCGCCCCACTGGCTGAAGTTATGCTTGCGGACAAGCATAATTCCACAGCAACGCAACCACCCTTATTGCAAAACAAAGCAATTTTTAACGTCCACCGTCATTAGTGTTGTTGATGCCTGATGGAAAAGCCCATTTGTATTTCTCGTTTCTATTTGATGAAAACATTTTCGAAAAGTATTCACTTTTTGTTACATATTTAATGAGTATGTGTAATAAAAATAATAATTAAAGATAAATACACGCCCTCTTCTCTTGTCACAGAGTTTACATCCAATAATCTGCATAAAAACTTTCCCCCAAATGGTACAGCAAATGTATTTCAATCATTTGCATAATTTTCATAAATCGATGTGAAAGGATTTGGGTGCATACGTTTGGCTCATGCCAACGCAATAACATCTTTATGCTCAAAATGTAACCCGAAATGAACACCCGCAAGAAACAAACCAACGCACGCGTCAGCTCACAAACCAACACCCAGCGGCAGACGAGGACAGTGCTGGTGAAACGCTTGTCGACTTGCAGCCCGATTGTTCCGATGCTCCTATTTTCCCTCCCGGACCGGACGCGCATCCCTCATGCTTTCGGCAACCTTGAAGAAGTACTCATTTTTTACGCCAAAGAGATTGGACAATTTGTTCCTTCTTCCCGCTTTCGGGCTCGTAGTCGCGCAGTCGCCCATTACGATCGGTGTCTGCCTGTGTCTGCCGTGTATATGCTGAGCATGCCTCACCCCCAAATCACCGGCGCGCGTAAGCAACCTCCACCGTAAGCCGTATGCCTCCAGCCTGCAATTGCCTTTTCCGGATGATTATCTGTCTGTATGCAATTTTCGACGGCTTTTTTCGCTCCGTTTTGGCATCGTCGCCCTGTTACATTTTTCGCTTCGTTTTTGTTGTTCCATGTGCGCCTCATGTTGTGCGCCGGCTCCCCCAAACTGGCCTGGACCCGTGTTGGCTCATTCATTTCTCAAGGTCTTTCCCAGGCGATATCCCGGCGGGCTGCCAGCGTTCTTGTTTTTCGTTCGCTTTCATTGCATCTGCCATTACGGGCCCGCTGCAGTCGGAGCTGCCTCTACTCACTTGCAGGCACTAATTTTACTTGTTTTGTTGCATACGTATGAGTTTGCACAGGCTGTTTGGTTGCGTTTCGTGTTGCGCCGCACCATAAAACAGTGCGCATAAATGCGCTGCCGAAACAGGAAGTACATCTGGACGATTCGCTTCGAAAGTAAAAGTACGTGCAGAATCTTTTCTTCTGCCTGCACACGGCACCCCCCACGTGGGGGGGGGGGTTGATTTTTACATCTTGTGCCGGGCAGAAAGCTGAACGGAATATTTTACGACTTTTTAACGAAGCATTTTACATTACATTTTGGCGAAGCAAATAAAACTTAGCTCAAGGAAAATGGTTAAAATGAAGATTATCGTGGATAGCGATCATTTACAATAATTGGGTGAATGCATCAAAGCACAGTACAGCTTCTCAAAGCACATCACACAATCATAATCAAAAACTAGGCGAGATATTTAAAAAAAACTTATTCGATAATATCATTCGATCAAATCTACGAGTCAGACCTGACCACAAGCAAGTTTTCCTTTTGATCCAGTGAGGTTAAGCCCTCAGAACGCATTTCTGTTATGCCTTTCTCTTCTTTTCTCCATCCATGAAATGTAATAAGCATTTGTTCATTATTTTTTTATCGAACATCGAATCGATAAGATTCTGAGATTTTTCAGGTAAGTCCTAGATCTGGGTTTTACAACTTAAAACTTATGTTTTATTTATTATAATTTTTTAAGGTAGAATTTTTCTTTACGAAACTACGGAAGCAAGCAGGAAAGGCTTAGATCACAAACTGAATTTATGATTATAATTTTTTGGTTAGGAAACTTAAGAAACTAGAGTGAATCAAAATTGGAGCAAACTTCTGTCTCAACAAATTGGCATTCTTCTTGTCAATCTTCCTCTTCTTTCTCGGCACATCAGCCCAATGTAGTAGGCCGGCCATTTCCGGGTTTCTTTGACGTTATTGATCGTAAACATTGATATATTTTGATTTTAGAAGTGTGCTTAAATCAAGTCTTGAGCGCTTTGGAAACATGTTAAAAATTTTACAAGAGCCGCAAGTTGATATTTCTAACTATTTCCGAGCAATCGTTCCATTTCAATATGTCAATTTCAAGATGTCATAAAAATATTACTGAAAGTAGCTGTAAAGAAAATATGAACAATCAAAATATTTACCAAATCCAAACTAAATATCATTTAAAAAAATCAAAACACATATCGACCTACGCATAAAATAGACTTGACTACCCCTATGCAAATCAAATTTAATAAAGCATAGATGTAAAACACATCGCCGTATCTGCAATGTGGCAAGCAGTACAAAACCAGATGGATAGAACGCGAAACGCACGCAGACAGTTGCTCTTATTGTGGATTCCATGATATTATACTTCACCAACTCGGGATGGATGAGCGTAATCATTACTGCTGACAAGACTCGCCGACAATAATGGGTCGGCATGGCGCTAGCAGCACGGCATGGCGCTAGCGTTGAGAAAATCGTTGACGCTTCCTTCCGGTGATGCACGCCTGCTTCGATCGAGCCTTCGAGTTGGAGAAATTTCAGAACCTACAGCTTTCCGACCGACGGTGGCGACACTGCATTCGTGTCCAATATTTGTGCACTCGACAATCCGTCACCGTGAAAATAATCACAGCGAGCTGGCTGCTCTTCAAAAATTGTATTGATATTAAAACAAAACCGGCATCGTTTGCACACCACACCGAAGACACTGCACCAGCGATGCCACTGCACGGTACGGCTGGCAGCCAACGGTCTGTCACACGCATGTCGCACCAAATCCTTCTTCGATGACTTGAAATTAAAATCTCAACCATGCTCCCCCCGCGGGCCTTATAGTTCAGCGATGCACGATGTATCATGCCCTGTCGAAATGACGCACCACGCTCAGAGCATTACAATGCAGCGAAATGAAATCTACCGTAAATCATTTTTTACATTACTCGGGAGGATGTAGATGAGAAAAATCATGCAATATTTGGCTTCGGAAGATACTGTTAACGTTGCATTTTTATTCCCCCTTAAGCAATGGTACGAAAACAATATAGGATGGTGATGATGTAAGCTACATAAGTGCGTGCGTACAATAAATGCTAGAATGTGCCTGATGGCAGCCTCAATCAACAAGTATTCATACTGCCTGTATTTAAAAATGAAGATATGCATGAGAATGTTATGAGCATGCAAGTGACCGTAATTGTTTCTTCACAAATATCCTAAGTTTGGCAAATTGACTCCCTTCCGTATCTCTCCTAGTCTCTCCGCACGATCTTCAACCGATCGCCAAGAAATGGCTCACAGTTTAGCTTGACACAAAATGACACATTTCTTCGCTCGCGGACAAGCTCGCGGGCCGCTCGCGCGCGCGTGCTTAAGCAACAAATTGCATCTATGTTTTATATTATCCATAAATGGTGCCAATACCGGCTCACTCTGCCACTCACTCCAGAGGCCGCCCCAGGTTCCCGTGCGCTCCAGTTACTCTCGTTGTCACTTGTTCGGCACATACAATCGTCGTCCAACGATTTCTACTGCGTGTGGCCCGCCTGGTTCCTCCAACCGTGGCTCCGATTCGTGTGCGTAGATAATCCACCCATCTGGACCGACGCACGATCGCAAAACGTACCACCGAAGCCGGTGACCATTTTCAGATCCCGCTTGTGGTGGGGTTGTTCGCAGCTCTGTTGCAGCTCTGTAACGAAGCGGTGAAAAGAGGAACAGATAATGAAGCGCTCTCTGTTTAGAAACGAGTGCCGTTAAATTGCTTCCCCATGTGGAGAGTATGCGTTAACGTTTAAATTATTGATTGATTAGATTTTTATTGTCGATCAGTAACCCTGCCGAATTTCATCGAAATGAGTGATCATCCCATTCGCTGAAAACTATGACGAGTAAACGATAAAACAAATCTTATTCCACTATGTACAATTGAATCATTAGCATTAAATAAATCACGCGGTTACTAAAAAACCCCAACCATTACTCAGCACTAATATTCTTTAAAGCACGTTATATTCAAGGTATCGATGATGAGATGATAAAACCATTATGTTTTGAAAAAAATCAATATTCACCTGTATGTGCAATGTCTTGATTTATATCCTTAGCGAATCTTTCCGTTAGCAAAATTACATCAAAAATATGTATTCTTACTTTATCATTAACGATTTCAGATCTGTAAGAGGTGTATTCCAATTGTCTAGAGTCTGGAGAAAAATGGAGAAAAAACAAATTTGGGTTGCAACATCAGCAGCGCTGCATTTGATAAGGTTTAGGAACAACAACAGTTTTGTGTTCTTGTGTTCTTTACTATTATACTATTATTTCATTATTTCATAATTTGTATATGATTGTACTTTATTTGTATATGATTGTACTAGCGGGAAACGATGTAAAATACGTTTCACAAAAACGCAATAGACATAGTAACCGCAGGCAACATTTAACGCAGCAACTTGTCGAGTTTGTGACGCCATCTGTTGACTGGTAACGCAACTAAATAATTTAATCTTAATCATTTAGTTTTTACTTTTGTGTTCCTTGTAAGCCTTCGTAACTTTCTTGCAGTGTTGAGCCTTTCCAACCCAACTAGAACCATGACGAGTATATTATTAGCGTTATCATTGAATTACGACAAAATAAAATATATACGAAAAGCAAAAATGTCTGTCATGCATATGATATTCAGAATACAGAATATAATATCTCAAACATCATCTAAAACTTGATCGATTCAATAGTAAATTGAAATGAGTTATTCAAAACCTTCGTACTTTGTGTTAACAATCAGTTATTGACTAATAAAAGCACTTTAAACATTTGGAATCAAACATTTATCATGTAATGTGACCAAAAAAGCAATGAAAATGGCAAATTGCACCGAAATTAAACTATTAGAGATTGAAACTGTTTTGGCTAGAGATATTTTTTTAACAAAATATAGTATCAAAGCCGTACATGTAAAACAATCAAACTATTCCTCCATCTATAAGCTACATTGCACATTAACAGAGTTATAACATTAATGGGGAAAAATCATCTCCAAGCGTTATGTTTGATACATTTTCGTTCATTGATTTCATAAATCATATTCCAACGTAGCTTCGGTGCGTGTACTGCAGAACCCTTTGTGCGTTCTAAGCCCAGTTCCCCATCGGCGGAAGGTCATTGACACTGCAGACAGGAATCATCGGGAAAAAATATAATGCACGCCAAGGCGCCTACCGCCGCTACCGAAAGGATGATGGTGTATTTTAATAATCATTTGAGGTTAACCGTAGCTAGCAAAAGTAAATGGCCCGTTTGCAACATTCAGGCCCAGGCTTCGCCTGTGCGTACGCACATAGATCGATAGTACGATGCGAATACGCAAAATCCTTTCCAGTGCCTTGGCCGCTAATGAGCGCTCGCTGGTAGAGTTCATTGCGTTTGCGAAAACCCCACAGCCTTGCACCCCTCCCATACCCACCAAATCGGTAGCTAGAGGGTTTGTTTGCCGAGCTCCATGCACGATGCGCTATACATAAGGGTAGGAGTATTGGTAAAACGCATTTGAAACGTTACAAAAAAAAGAGTGCTTCAATGTTTTTCCTGCGCTTTGTTGACGACCTGGGAGCTGGTGGGACTTTAATCAAGTGTTTCATCGGAATAATGTTGCATTGCAATTTAATGATTTTAGGAGAGTTTTTTTCTATACTTCTATATACTTCTTTTTCTATACTTTTCTAGCTTTGTTTAAATCCTGCTAAACTGTCTTCAAGTTTTTCAACTTCAAATTTAATGACTAATAGTACGGCAATAACAAAAAACCAATAACAAAAACATAATATTACGGCAAAAACAAATTGAGAAAAAGATTCTCAAAACCAACTTCAAAAAGAGAACCTTAAAGTCTTTCAAATAGAACCTTATGTAAATAGAATAACAAATCCAACCGCATAAAACTTCTTAAGGAACCTGTCGTTCCAAAGGCCTTCGTTCCATATTATTCATGACGGCAATTCAGTAATTTCTGGAGCACTTATCGAACCCAATGCACTGAAACTCGAAGTGGCAAATTGAATTTGTGATCTAATTTCAGACTTTCCCCTTTCTATTGCAAATTTGTTAGTCAGGCATAAAGTCAACCATAATCATCGTATGTACTGGGCATCGCGCCCGTGGGAAACTTTTCCCATGCGAAACTATCCAGAATCCATTTGCATCTTCACAAACACGGTTTCGGTTGCAGCACGGGATACCGTAATTTCTGCCTCCATCCTGCATCCACCACCCACGCCAAACAACACCTGTAGCGTGGTGTGCCATTCGTCAATCCAGCGCCACCCCAATCGAGAGCGCTGCAAAACCGATCTGTTAAGAATGTGATGCGTCATAATTTACGGTACGGCGTTGGCGAGTTTTACGGCTAACCGGTCCATCGGAAGGCTGCGGGTATCGTAACCAAATTAATGGCCAACGCACGGTTAAAATTAATTTTCCTTCCTCCTCGAGATGAAAGGGATCCTTCCGGTCGGTAATCGAATTAGTGCAATTAAGCTTCCGCAGCGTTAAGCTGCATGTATCAGGTGCGCACTTTGTTGCTTCTGAAAGGAATCTTTGCAACCAGTCTTCTAGAATGCTCCACAATGTTATTATACCACGTAGATGTGTGATTTTATTTCCACAAACCGATTGCTAACCGATTCTGCTGAGATTTTAACCATACGAGAACTATTCTAGATAATTCGCTTTTGTGCTAATCTTACCTCACTCGATCCTCTCAAGTAAAACAACGTTTTTACAACAACCATACAATCATACTAAAAAATTAAAAGTAATTATTAGTAATTAAGACATGTAAAGAATAGTACAAGACAATACAATTTTCTGATCAAACTAACGGTAAATTGGCGTTGGCGAGAAATGGCAAATTTAAAGCCTTTAAGTATGACCCGCAAAACGATAGATCTAACGATAGATCACGCAATCAATTGATACTGATATTGATTGCATTGGTATTGACACCAATAAGAATGATTATGCACAATATGTAATACTATCAAAGTAACGTTCTGAGTCATTATACCCAATAATTATGTCAAATTTATTCTTTTCCCATCATCCCATCCCCTTTTCCCATCTTATGCAGTCTCTGCGACTGCTAATGTTTAATCTTTTTTTGTCTTTAAATTGTGTTTTTTTTACAGATTATTTTATACAATAATTGACATATGGTAATTATATAATGGTAATTATATTATATGGTAATTTAAAATAAAAATATGAAAATATGAATATCTACACTCTAGTAAAATTGTCTACTTTATTCTTTAAAAAACTCTATCATAAACATCTGTGATGGTAATGTTTGTAATGATCGTGATTTGTAAAAATGTATTAATATCAGTTATCAAACATTAGGTAATGAGGTAACATTAGGTAACTTTCTACATTCTCGATGCCACTAGTTTTGAAAAAAAAATCTCGTGTAACATTAAAATTAATAAATTGGAAATTAAAGTTCACAATAGAGTCAAGATAGTTTCCAAACATTGGACACGTATTTGCTCCGGTGAAGTAGGTCATGAACCCATCGAGGTAGAATAAAATTATATTTTTATTTTTCCACAGTTTCATACCGACCGGGCACTATCGGTTCTGCTTCTGATCCTGTAGGGCCTCACTAAATGTGTATTAAAACCGTCCCCGGCTATACGCCCTACACTACACACGCCGGCAATGCCGGCACTCGCACTATTTGCTTTTTCGCTATTGTGCGCAAAACTGCAACGGTTGGCAGGTTGGGGCTGGAAAAAAAAGAGCTGACAGGATAATGAGGAGTAAATTCTTGCCAGAGAGCGCAAACATTCCCCCCCCGTGTGTCTGTGTGCCAGCCAGTCACTCACTTCACTCGCGCTCGCTCGTTGCATGCATTTAGGCGCAGCGGTCGCGGCACGGGACCAGTAACAAAAGGGGGGGGGGGGGGGGGGGGGGGGGGAGAAAAATCTTTTTAAATACACTAATCCTATCCCCAGGATCATACGTGCGAAATGCATCCCGTGCACGCAGGATGCATGTGACGGGGCTAAATCGTACGCGGGCACGCATTGCTGGAGGAACGACTATTTTGAGCACAGCGATGATGATGGCTAGCCCGATGGGGTGAGAACCGGCAGATAACAGGGCGGCAAACAGGTTCATGTTGCAGGGAGCGAATGTAAGAGCAATAGCATCATCAACAAACGATGCGTTCGATGGTTCAAGAGCTAAAGGGAAATAAAAATCCGCAACGGTTCGCTTTAAAAAAAAAGAGTGCGTTCACACAGGATCGTTAGCGGCGAGTGGAAGAGCAAACACCACAGACGCCTAAATCCGACTAGGGCAAACGCACATGTAATGGAGAATGTGAATCTATTTTTTATATTTAAAGCATGGTAAAGCTAATCTAATTGAATGAAACATTCTGCTTGAATCTAACCACAAACATATACGATAGGCTGAAACGATTGCATACTCAACTTTAAAGTGTATAGCAAGATATCAGCCATGCATTTAATGCCTCTTGCAAACCGAATACATTCTGTGAGAATCTCATCATACCAAAGCATTTATCCATTAATAAAGTAAACACAATTTAGACAATCAAAATATTCAACCAGTACGAATGAACTAATTAAAATAAGCACACAATAGTGTGCTGCGAATAAATGTGTAATCTTAAAGATGCTACATCATATCGAGGATATCAAGTAGATGCCACTAATACTCGAATGAACTCAACATGTGATTTGAAAAATTACTTCTCACCAACCACCAAACAACGCACCGTGTCGCCGTGGAAAACCCTCAGAAGCAGATCCGTTGGCTCCGGCAGCACTAAGACCGGCGGCCCTAAAGAGTAATTTAGTCAGCATTGACTTTCCGTCCAATCGATACGTTCGTTAGTTAGTTCGTCCGTCCGTTCGGTCGTGGAGCGTAAACCTGGACTCGTTTGAAACGGCCGTACCATTTTCCACCCTTGCCCCACCCACATCACCGCGGATGCCGAGGATTATTGTGCGAGGGGGGATAAATTATGGATCAATTATTTTAATTGAAGATGAGAGAAAAAATAAATCTCCACCACCGAACAGCACGTGAAAAGTTCCGAGATAGCGAATGCGTGTGCATGCGACGACGATGACGACGACGAACTACGCAGTCAGCACTGCCACCGAGAGCCGGGAAACTGGCGTGGAGTCGGGTGGAAAATATGAAAGGAAAATAATTTTTGAAGTCCTTCACCGCCCCATCACCCATCAGGGGAAGGTCCTTTCGACATTGCCATCATCGTCAGCGCTGGCATTTGCGG
>KZ067486.1:137397-148510 GCA_002091845.1 Anopheles cracens | reverse complement strand
TGTCACGATGGTAATAGAAATAGCGATCGTAGCCGACGTTGCAGTTGCAAGTGTTGACCGTACAAATCGATTCGCATGATAAACAGTGTAAAAGACACGGCCACTACGACCCAAACCGGAAAGCTTCTATTGGCGCAATATCCTCACAATATCCTAAATTACATCCCAAGCCGTAGCTGTTAGTTTGAAAACCGCGGCTGCTAAGTAAACTTCAAATCCAACGCTGCTAGCTTCACGGTCCGCGGAACATTACCACCGCGGGACTGATAGTAACTAATGGACCCGGTGGATACCCGTGTAATGCAAATAAATTACTGACCTTCTCGGTTGCTTAGCTCGATCCGGCGACATCGTACCTTCCACACCGAAGGTACCCCCTAGAAAAGCACAATTTTAAACCCATTATGAGCCTCACCGTTCGTGCGGATTCGTTTCGGACGGTGTCGATCGGTAATGAATCGCTCGCGGGAGGTCGGTGCAGGCAAACGCAGCCGAAGGAATCGGCTGATGACGGCATCGTTCCAAAGGGCTCCAAGGGTGCCCAGCCAGGACAAAGGCAACCCAGCGTCCACGTCCGATCGCGCGCGCGAGCGCAGTAAATTAGATGATCATCCAATTTTGACGTTGTGTCATTATCAGCTACTGCTGGATCGAAACCAAGGCCTCCGGTCATTAGCGATCGCCCATATCGAGATGATGTGATGGGTCGTGAAATATCAACTCACTCATCGGATAGAGGTTACTGGAATGTGCGGTGACAGATGTCGATGACTAGAACTGCTGGTTCTGATTTTCTGCTCCATTGTATGCTTCGAAAGGTTACTGTTGAGTCTGCGTTCGTAAGCGGGTTTTGTTGGAAAATTCTCAAACACGGCTGTTGTAGTGTATACCAAACAATAGACTACCCTCCCCCGAAGGGGCATGCTCCGAATTAAGACATCACATTTTAAGACACCACATCAGAACGAACTTACAAGTTTTCTGTCTCGCGGAAAACTGGCGTCGCGACTTTTACACCGATAATTATGCTAATTTGATGGATGTTTTTTTCTCTTTCCTGCCGTTCCAGCCAACCCATCCCGGGTTGGGGTCGAATGCCATACGCGGCGTTGAAGAGCGCAACGACCACAATCGAGGCGACCCAGTCTGCGCGAATCCGCGCCGATCGGAAGGGAAGAGAGTTTATCAACCTTCCCTGCCCGCCTAGACGTCGTGATGACAGGTTTCGCGGTCATGCCGCTCAAGATTCGACTACCTACGTCTTCAGGCGCTACCGCGTACCGACGCCTATTATCAGCCGGGCTCACCTGTCCAGGGAGGAAGGCGATCGCGCGCGCGCGCGCTCTCGCGTAATGCTGCCGGCGATGATACACATAATTACCTTTTTTTTCTGCTCACACTCCGCGCTCGAATCAAAAACAATATCCAAACGGGACGGGACGGGCTGGAGATCCGTTCGCGCTCGGTTTGCTGCCTTCTAAGCCGACGGGCGCTCTTTTGTGACTGGCTGGTTCTCACCACCCCACCCATCCGGTTCCCGGTTCCTGGTCTGGTCGTACGCACACAATCCGATTTTCCGGAGCCACACCGCTACACACCGCACCACGTTTTAACGGGACCGTCGCGATTTTTCTCTTCAATTAAATGCCTATCCCCTCTCTCTCCCCCACGATCAGGCATGGCCCACTAGCAGGAACCGCGAATTGTTTCGCGAAACACACTACAACGAAAACATCACTTTATCCATGTCCGAGCCACCCGTGTTCGCTCCGGCCTCCCCTCGGTGTACCTTTCCGCGGCCCACCCGAGCGGTCGGGTGCGTACGGCTTAGAATTGATTAAATTGCACACGAGCATAATGAGCGTACGCATGATGATGATGATGATGCGTACGCCAACGCCAACCGCGGCCCTCTCGCCTGCCCGGTGCGGAAACATGTTCACCGCGAGCGTTCTTGCACCTTCGCCGCCGCCGCCGCCACACTCACCGGAGGACCACCCCCCTCAAGGCGGATGGGATGGTGTTTAAAGCTTTTGGGAAAAACTTTGCACTTGTTGCTCCGATTCCGTACAAGAGAATTCCTCACCAAACCATTCTTTACACCGCGGCTCTTAATGTGCCTGCTTCGATCTTTTCCCACCTCCCCACAGGGGGGGGTTCTGTGTCGATTCGCGAGATTAACCGCGGTTCGGCAGCAACCCCTTTTTGCGGGCGAAAAAAACAAAATGGGCAGACCCGCTAAAACACACACACACACCGAGGGCTAGGGGTGCGCGCATCCATCACCCATTCTCCCACAATTATGATCGTGGGTCGGCACCACCCCCCGCCCGGGGGGAAGGTCTGTTCCGGTTGCTCGCTTCCGTTGTTTAACATTTCTATTCTTTAATGGTTGTTTGCTTCTTTCAACTATTTATATTTATACGCGCCCGCGGCGGCGGCTCGCGTTTTTATGCGCAGTGCTTTGGATGATTTCGCGAGTATTTGGCCAGCAGTACGTGCGCGTTCTGCCCTCCACCGGTTTCGCTTCGCATATATTTAGAGGCGTTCTTTCTTTTTTTTGTTGACTGCGTGTGCATATTTTTTATGTCTTCAAAGTGAAGCGTTTTGATCGACGTGAAATAGGTTTGCGTTTTATTTTTGCTACGATGGTATTGGAGGCACGAGATACGCTCTTTTTATCCCGCATTCAGCTTCGTGTGCTTAAATGAGAAGCCCGCGCAAAGCCGCTCCGTGATTAATGTTGCGCGTGAAATGGGTATTAAAATTAAGGTCCCATTAGGGACTCAGCCTGGGGCGTAATTTTTACGAACCGATTAACGCGTACGGGGCGCAACGTTTTACATTGTATGTGTTCTAAAGTGTAAAATGATAGGGTAATGATTTTCTTTTTTTGAATATTTGAACACTGCATACGAAATCGTCTACGATTTGAACTAGTGTCTTATGTTTCTATGTGGTTCAGTACGAACTATTCAGTACGTATTGCAACGTGTTTTAAGTAGATTGAAGAAATTCAATATCCTCTTGCTCTGCCATTCTCTGCTCTGACAGTATTGAGTCAGCAATTCAATGTGTAGATTCAACTAACAATAGAAGATTCTTCAATAATTCGTAATTAACACAAATAACACAATGCGGTCTTAACGGTCTTAAAGTATCAGAAAAAGACTTAAATAGCACATGCTTCTGAGTTTACAATTTTTACATGCCTTATAACTATAGCGCCACTTCTCAAACAATACATTACAATATTTTTAATATATCCTTGCTCTAACATTCAGAAGAAACTAGCATTCGGTGAAAACTATGTTAATTGCGGGTCACATTTTGTTAAATTATTGAACTGGCCCTTAGGTTACTTTTTCAATAATTTATTCATTTTTCTCGTTTTATATTGTGTGCTCGACATACTTTTCACTAAATAAGGACATTTACTTTCATCCATTTCAGGATAATATGATGGAAAAGCACGCACTAAAGCATTTATGTTACACCCAGTATTTTTTAAATCAAATTATTCAATGGTGATGTCACCCGACAACACACCTGGTTCAATCAATCGAAAGCTTTCTGTGTAGTATAGCCATTACTTTAGTATAAGCTTTCTGTATACAGCCAATACATTGAAACAAAGATTAATGAATCTCTGTAGATTCATGGATCTCATGAATCTCATGAATCTCATGAATCTCATGAATCTCTGTAGATTCATTAATCTCAGGAATCTCTGAATTTTATCTTTTTAAACGGTTTTGATCCTACAAACCATCTCGTGTATTAATGGCATGCTTCGTAACAGCACAGTACAATCCGGTTGTTTTTCTGGATCGCCTATATTTTTACCCACTTTTACATGGTTTTGTTTCTCCACGTTTAGTTAGGAGATTCATTTTTCCATAGAGATTCATGGTATTCATGAATCTTTAGAGATTAATGAGATTCATAAATCTTCAGAAATTCATAAGATTCATGATCTTTAGAGAATTAATCTGACTGAATCATATATGAAAGATTCATTCAGAACAGAGACGCACTGCGGAATTCCATGAAACGGATCTTTCAATTTGGTATTTCTAACCACAGATCCATACCAAGGATGTGTTGCGTTTGACTTGTAAAATGTGTTGTTGTGTGAATAAAGTGTAAAAAACGAGACCTAAAAAACCTTCACGTCAATAAGAAATTGCTCAAGGATGATAGGAAAAAGTTGGTTAAAAACACTAATTCAAGTATGGAGATTATAGGCATGGCAAACATAGTGTGGATAACATCAACAATTCGGAATATCAGCATCCATAAGTATATTTCGGATTTTCAGAATATTATTTAAACAAAATCGAATTACTTTATTTATCTTGTCAATTTATCGTTCTCTTCACTTTTCCTATCAATTCTCTTTCATGCTTTTACTTGTCTTGTTTTAGAGGTACAAGTTTTACTTTGTATTCAGACTATCAGTAAGTTATAGTGTTCATTTTTGTATTAGCTATTCTTAAAAACATTATTGTATTTGTTGTATCTATGTTTAGACGAATATTTACAGGTAGGTTTCAAGATAAAAATAACCTTCTTGTTGTACCTTCTTGTCTTGTACCTTCTTGTTTTAGAGGTACAAGTTTTACTTTGTATTCAGACTATCAGTATGTTATAGTGTTCATTTTTGTATTAGCTATTCTTAAAAACATTATTGTATTTATTGTATCTATGGTTAGACGAATATTTACAGGTAGGTTTTAAGATAAAAAAAACTTTGTTGATTCTCAACCAGGCGCCTAGATTTGAAATGATGTTGACAAGTTATTATCAATTAATATCAACGTTGAAGCACTATGTGATGGATATTTCATCAAGATATGTTAAATTGGCACTACAATTGTATTGTACACAGCTGTCAGTATGCACCGTAATTCGTTTATCCTTTCCTTCTATTGTATATATTCGAGTCGATTCCTTCTCCATCATGAGATATAACGTTGCGTATACAATCGCAAATACAAATCAACAGCAAACCGTTAAACATCAATTCAACCGAATGGATACATTTTTTGCCATTATCCAAACAAAACAAAACCTCATTAACCACCTATGAGGCTGTCCGTGGCCACGAAACCGAAGCTATTGCTAGAAACCGTGCCACACTCGGTCACATTCGTCATGTGCCAAATAAATGGATGAAATGAGCGTGGAGAAGAAAAAACACAAAGCCATGAATAGGGCGTCTCGCATGATAAATATATCATCACATACCAAAAGACACAAAGGCCGAACGGAATATTGCCGCTTCTCCTTACCAAACCCGTGCCACCGTGCCTTCCAAATGTCTTTTCATGGTAAAGGGCTGTGCCAGTGAAAGCCTCTGCCTACGCCGGCGCTCATTATGCCCGATTATTTAGTGCGACGCGAGCTATGAAATTGCCACCGAGCTGCCGTGAAAAATCGTCATAATTAGAAAATTATAATTTTCTTTTCGACACGTGGATTCTGCTGCTGTCGCATTCGCGCCATGGCGCATGCATCTTTGCCGAAATGCATACATCTCAAAAGAAGCATCGCTTTTTGGCCTCGTGCATTCCACTCCCGGCTTGACGCGGGGCTCTAACATTGCCGCATGCCACATATGGCACACGTACACAAACACATACGCACAACAATACTGAAAGGTTCATATGTGGAAACGAGCATACGTTATGGTTTGATTGTCGCTTTGGGTCCTCACATCCAGCGGAAAACGAAAACGAACAACCGGGCACGGGAGAACCGGGAATTATTTTTAATGAGGAATTTGCGCCATTAGTTTTTTTTGCCACGAAAGCGTTTTACTCATTATTTGACAATGTATGGCCAGGCAATGGGCAGAGAGAAATTGCCATCAATTTTTAATTGAAAATAATTCGGATTTGGCATATTACTAGCGAGCACTATTTGTTGTTTAATGTTGTTGTTCTGATCTTGATTAATAGAGATTCTTCTTAAAGAGATGTTTCCCTTGTTTTAGTTAGTTTTCAACATTATAGCAAATTGAAATGATTTGTTCAAAATAACTAACAAGTTTTATTAGCAAATTTATGTTCATAAATTGTTAATTGTTGTTAATTGTTAGGAAAAAAACTATTTTTATATGGACGCATATGGACTCATTTATTTCTACGTTAATTATTTTATCAAGCATCTTGCAGTTGTTGAATCAGCAATTTAAGTATGTACATGGTATGTATGTTTTTCAGTGTTGTGATAAAACGATTGATTCCGAACTGTTTAGATTCTAAAAAAGGCTGGAAAAAATGTTCAAAAATACTTTTACAATATTCCAACTGAAAGAACTACATCTATCTTTACGTGAATTTCCAATCTCGATAGTTTTGTTTCATGGAGCAATATTGTTTATATATGATTAGAAAAATCTAACAGTATTTGGAAAAAACCGTTACTACGTCACGCACTATGTTAGTAAATAGCATCATTTTGTATAACTATGATGACAGTTTATACCTGTATAAACTGTGTTTCATTAATATTTATCAGATAGTATTGACTATGTTTAGTTTACTTCTTATCGATTCCAATTATGTTTACATGGAAAACATGGGTTAACAGACAGGAAAACCTTGTGACGAATACAGCTAACCAAGTGAAAGTATTTTGATCCAGTCTTAGGCCGGTTGTAGTTGAATTGAAGAACAATTGTACAGCTACCTGACAAATAATTGCATATAAAACTTTCGGTAACACTTACTCGTAGTATTGTCACAAAAACGACTAAATCCAGTGATTTATTTTGAACCTGTGAAATAAGAACATTTGGTGGAACCATTATGAGTCTTAGCTAACCTTGTTGGGGATAAACGAACGTTAATTACCTATCGTGTAGCTTCCATTGTCTTACCCTATTTATTCTTTTAAGTCAAAAGAGTGACTATGGCTATGGTCATATGAATTGGTCTGTGAAAAATTATGTACACTTATTGTTCTGTAAATAAGTTTTTAAATAAAAAACAATTATTATGCAAACATTGTTTTTGTTCTAATTTTCGGGTCGGATGCCCCAATGTTTGGTCACCTTAAAAAAATCAAAAACGATGAGTTAATGAGGTAGTGAATTCGAAAACCATTTTATAAACCATAAAACAGAGTGATATTACAAGAAGTTACCAGTTTGATTGATGGTGGTTTTTTATCCTCGATACCTGCCGAACTATTAGTACACATCACGTCGGACGAAGCGTTGACGGCATTCTTGAAGTATTTGTATATTTCGGGAAACATATCTGAAATCGCTCAATCGAAAGTCACGTAGAAATTACTATTATATTTTTTAAACATTCGGTGTTAAACTTCACTTATTGCATTTTACAGTAATATTTGAGTGTTTTGTTTGGCCTACTGAAAACTGGTACACTTATCCTACCCCATCTTCTGTTCAACAAAAACAAAAGTCAATCATGATATTGTTTCGACTAAATAGGCTAGCTTAAATTGTACAAACACCTTTAACCCGTTCTTGTCTACTACTATATCTTAGCTCTTGAGCATTTCTATTTTAGCGAACCACTCCATCGATCCAGCTTCATCCAGCAAAGCGATGGCTGATTTTTGTGTGTCTGTTAAAAAAGAAACGCTGCATATTAACGCCCATGAGATCGCAAACCGTATGCAAGGTTTCACGCAGAACAGGGACGGTTGAAAATTAAATATTAACCATCCGAATGCGAACAAGGCACAGTGCCATCGGTCGATAAGTAAACGAAAACGACCATCTACGCGCGTAAACAAACCCACACACACACAAGAGCCGCCATCGCCGCCAAGAAACCGAAATGTTAACCGCAACGCCCGTGTGTGTGCGCCGGGGATCCGGCACGAGGACTTGCTAATAATTTCGCGGGATGTTTTATTTGGTGTGTGCGGTCGCCGTTTCGGGGTGCACGGGGCAAAAACGAGCGCGGCCGCAGCACACACACCGTGTCAGTGTGTTCGTGACGGCGACGGTACGAAAGTGGCGGATCCAAAGTGCGTCTCCATCACTCAAACCGAACATCGCCAAACAATGTGGGGTCGCTGCTGGGTGGCTGGGAGCTGGGGGATAAGTTCCTTCTCGTCGGCCGATCGAACGGCAGCGAATGAAGCGAAGAGAAATGAAGGGACTGAAGAAGGAAAAGAACGGCACGAACGAACTCACTGCGCACTCGGTAGCGGCAAGTGTTTTGGGCGCGCGGAGACGTGATAATGGTGTGTCCGCCCGGTTCGCCCGGCCGACGGCCAAGGAGAGGCGGCCGGCTCGAAACCGGAAAGCAGGTCAACGAACCTGTCTCAATTTTTATTTTGTTAGGATAGGTTCGGGTTTCCGACGCCAGACGGTCACTACCGTACCCGGTCGTGCCACTCCCGTGCCATGTAATGGTGTGGTAAGAATGGTCGGGCGTGCGTCAACAGAGACAGCGCGGTGGTATATTGTGGTCTTTCTTTTTTCATATTTGATTGTTATACTTTTTATTCCTTTCGTAATCGGTATCATCGTGTAGCATTGCTCGGCCATGGAATGGAATTAATTCATAAGAATACTTTTGTATGTATGTTGCACATATACAATTACAACGTTTACATATAAACAGGTATGCAACTCAAAACAAGTTTGATGTAGAGTGCGATAAGTGTATTTATTTGTTATCACTCACCTTATCACATTTCGCCCGTATATTTCACTCTGTCGTTTCCGTTGCTCAAGTCACTGTATTTTTTCGTGACTCACTTCAACTCATCTTAACGCACACGGACGCCACTGTAGACGAAACAAACGACTACCTCGAACGCGAGCGAAACCATTCCTGTGCGCTGCGATAAAATAAACACAGCTGGCGCAGGGCAGAATTGGCAACAAAAAAGTTTTAAATGCAAACAGGTCTGCGTATTTTTGTTTCACTTTTCGTTTTTTTTTTTGCTCACATGCGAGCATCAGCACATGGCCATGACCTGCGGTAAGTCGACGCCGCATCAGCGTTTCGTCCATTGACGCGATTCTGGTGGAGTTTACATCATCTGATCGCAATAAATTATTCCTAAAAGTGATCCAGCTGAACAGTTGTATCAAATCGAATTGAGCTTAGTTTCAGAAGAAAGTTCGAATTACAGAATAAAACATATAGCAGTACCAATTTTGGAGAAAAGTAAAATTGTTCCTTATCTGTTTATTAGAGGCTCACCTAGGTAGCAATGAGATTTGTGGGTGCTCGAATGAGAAAAAACGTTGTTTTAGACTGGAACAAGAGGTGACGGGCAGTGACGGACTAAACAATATAAACAACATCGTATTTTGCCTTAATTTCAACAGGTTCAATTTGAATTCGATCACAGTTGAAAAAAGTTGTCAACCTCTGGCGATATGCCCCAAAATAGAAAACAGTTTTATTTAGGAAGATGTGAGAGCAAATAAGAGTTTTATCTTATGTGAAATTTCAGTGCAGTATACTCTCTAGTCAAGCTTCATTGGGTTAACTTGTGCTGTTTAATTTCGTAATATCCTCTTTTACTACTACTTTTGCTTTACACAAATTTACCTTAACCAGGTCGCCATTTCTGACTTTCATTGACTTTGACTTATTTACTTCCCGTAGCCTTAATAGTCAATCCTGCGTACGAAAGTGACGGTCCAGATGAGATTCGAACTCACAACCTGTGGTGTGTAAGGTCTTGCGCTTGCTCATAGGACCATTCTACTGCTCACAACCCATTGATGTAATTTAGTACCCATATTGAGAATCCACCGTATGATGATCTCATTAAATTATCTGTTACTGTTAATTTGAAATCTACATTAAAGAATTAAATCGAAATGCTAGAGATACGAACAGTTTCAAGTAAATCACAACTCATACCTAGCCGGTTATACTCTAAGAGGGTTTTACCGAACACACCAGCATCAACAATATGGCTCCAAAAACTATCTAAACATGTCTCTCGATGTAGATTATTATTCATAAAATATACCATAAAAATACTCCAACTACATCGATGCAGCAAAATCAGCGTAAGGGGATCTTTGCGAGAAAAATCCTCCCTACCGTCATTGTCTTGGAAAGGACAAAACCAGAAGCAGCGCCACAGTGCAGTGACCCGGGCAGCGGAAGAAAGAAAATTAATGAAAAAAGAACACCCCAACCCCCTAAGCCACCGGTGAAGAATGGCTTGGGGAAAACCTGCTTCTCCCGTGCGGACACCCAATTGGTGGAAACACACATACACACACCAACACCCAATCTCGCGCTTATGATGATGCCCTGGCGAAGATTCCACCGGCAAAACCGGACACCTGTTGTTTCGTACCCGGCTTCGGCTTTGGCCACCGGCGAAAAGGCTGCCAATCACGCCAATTGCTCCAAATAACACACTCCACCGTTCATGGTCACGGCCACCGGATGGATGGATGGATGGATCGAGGCAGGAGAGCCGATCGGGTACGATCGCGATCTTTCTTCCCGCACTCGCAGCCCGCACCCGTTGTGTCTCTCTTTCTTCGTGAAATAGTGCGCTCCTGGAGCAGGGATTCGTGGAATATTAATGAATAAAAATACCGTACGCGTACCAGGCTCGCGCGCTACCGTGGGCTCGACGTACGTGGCTCAAATTAAAACCCGCATCATAGCCGTCCCCAAACCGTGCCTTCGCTCGCGACCACCCCTCGCCATCAGCGCGCAATCGTCAGCAAACCATCATCGATTCTCGATAGCGCGATACGCGCACGATCGGGAGTAGGGTGGAAAGGGCGGTGGGAGGGGAGAGAGAAAAAAAACAACAAGCCAAACCAAGCCAGCCGGCCCCACACTCTGCCCCAGCCCACCCCAAACGGTTCCACCGGGTCCGATCCGGCCGTTCTTAATTAAACTGGCACCTGGCGGAAGGAGTGGCAGCAAACGATAAAGAGGACGACAACGACGACGGGGCCGACGAAACAGGCGAAAAAAGTAGTAATTTTATCCCCCCCGGTTGGCCAATTATTTTTAAGTATTCTACCAGTTAATAGTTGCCCTCTCGCGATCGAACCCGGCACGGACGGCGATGGCGACGACGACGACGACAACGGCCACGTCGAAAACCGATGCACCGAACCTGAATGGGA
>KZ067486.1:113895-124165 GCA_002091845.1 Anopheles cracens | reverse complement strand
AAAAATTGTTAGGCCGGAAATTGTTGAATGGCCGAATAGACCAAAACAATACTTACAGTAGTTTAAGGGCACGCTTGTAATAGGGTGCGTGAATTAAGCTTTTAATTTTATAAGATATCATTTTAACAATACTAAGAGTAAAACTAGGTAATTAATGTTGGTAAGGTGATTAATGTAAGAAGATACTACACATTTTTTTCAATATCCACTTTTTTCACTTTTAAAACCTTCTTTTAATAGGTTTAACCATTCAAAATTTAAGTAAAAAATAAATACAAGTAACCTATGAGATAACGCAAATGAAACAAACATGCAGTAACTAAAGAGATACTTATGATAACACGATAGATATACTTGACGATTGATTTAAAAAAATGAAAACAAATTGTAATTCTTAAAAAATGAAATGATAATAAAAAGAATACAAAACAAGATACTTCCAATGGAAAGATAGCAATCAGATTAATCAGAGAGAAAGATCTCAGGAATAAATCAAAACCGCTTTGAAATGCTCGAAGCCATCGCTAAGAACCGTGCTCATATGAGAATAATCGCACTTCTTGCGTACGATATCGTATTACTTTGTTGTTTTTTATACAGAGTACTAAAACAATATTTTTAACGACCTTTTCTATTTCTAAAATTGAAGGTTTCCAAAAGACTATAATTATAATTATAGTGAATGTTATCTCGAAAGACGATATTTTTTTGTTTTTCAAACCATATTTATTTTTTTAATTATCTCTAATAAGTATTCTTCCATTATTTATAGAATATGCTAAGCGTCAAAAATTTCAACAAAGTTCAAAATGTTTATTCAAGATTCTTATAAAATAAATAAAATTGAATGAAGACCTTTTTTCCATTGTAAGCTGAATTCCTTAGTAGGCTGAAAAACATTCGTAGGTCCATGACTTTTTCAAAAAGCTTTTCTGGACTTGTTTAGTCTGATCATACTCGTAGCTGCGAACTGGTTTACGGTCCAGGTCCGATTTGACATGTGTGTGGTTCGTAAGGACACACACGATTCACCTGGTCTATACGATTGGCCAATAAATCTACGGTTATCGGTTCGGATTTCTGTATCAAATTGATAATGTTCGAATGTTCGATACAGCTCAAGCATATTGCACTCATGTTCACTTCAAAATCTCGTACACCGAAAGGTCCCAAACTGTCAACATCCTTGTTGATGTGTTCATTTGGGAAATATTTCGAGGGCCTGGTTGCTGGTACCACGAAATAAGCTTACCCCCATGTGTCATACGCTACATGAACTTCCAAGTTGCCTCCCCGACCCCAACCGACTGTGCAAACAATTTGGCCACCTCCCTTCTACCGGCACGGTCGTGGAAGAAGCACAAGTTTCTCATTTAATTAACACTTCCCAACCGCAACACTCCGGGGACGGACATGTGGACGTTTAATTTTCCTCCTTAGCCTCGTGCGTTGCTTCGCATCTCGAAAACTTGCATGTTGCCAACCGTTTCAAACATCGGAAAAACTTTGTCAAAACGTTGCCCGAGCGTACGCGTCCCCTATGCCACCTGTACGCCCCTGCTTGACCATCGAAAAGCTCCCACCGAATCGGGCGAAAAAACAACCGCCACCCCAAAGCCGGTCCCCGTCCATCGTTGACCGCTCGGTTCGGTGCGCTCACTGACCTACCTCAAGGTCTCGTCGGCTTTTGGCCATCGATCATGATAAATCATCATTCTCGCGGAGGGAGCGTGCGCGAGCGCGCGCCTTCGTTCACCCCAGTGCACGCTGGCGAACGCAAAAGAAGTTGTTATCTGTACACACATGTGGCGGGCGGTGTGCGATTGTGTGCGTTCGTAAGACCACTTCTGAAAAGTGCGAAAGCCGCGCCAGCAGTAGTAGGCCCTGGAAGGAGCGATAAATGCGAAAAATTGCACCAAACTGTTGCGAGATGCATGCGTTTTTTTTTGTTGTTGTGGCTGTTTTCGTTCCTTCTTCTTACGCCTTTGGCTTGGGCGACGCATGCGGAAGGGCCCCGTGGGTGAAGTGACAACGATTGACCAAACCATCATCATCATCATCAACAAGAGCAGCCGCAGCAACACTGGATATCGAGTTCTGTTCCTCATAAACACGCACGCACACACCCGCAGCGAGCTGCACTGTGTAAACACGATGCCGTGCATGATGGCGGCGGCATGGGGCGCAAGTAGATTTGGTCAACGACCTGTTCCCGGGTTTGGTTGGGGTTGGTTTTGTGGTTTGTCCATTAGGGTCGGACGGCCATCGTTCTGGTGGCGGGTGGCGCGTGTGGGGTGGTCGCCAGCGGGACGGAAGAATTGATGATGGCGCGACAAGACAACGATGACAAAGCCGATGATGACGGCGATGACGAGGACGAAAATCGCTGTCCAAAGAACGAAAACGATCTCCCCCTGCCCTTTGCATTCCCCGACCAGCTCCCGTCTTCTTTATCATCCATTCGTCCTCCATTTTACGTGCTCTTTTCTTTCCTTGTACATCGTCTCTACGGCACGTCTCACTCTCTCTCTCGCCCTTTCTGGCAGATGCTTTCTTTCTCGCTTCCTCACTGCTTCTTGCAGATTCTCTTTGCTGATGTTTTCATGTGCGAAATAGGAACGAAATGGACACAAAAGTCAACCCCAATGGGAGACGATCGAACGCTAGCGAAACGTCCGAGAGGGGTGCCCCGTGGTGCGACGGACGGGCCTCGGTAAATGTCCATCCGTCAAGACTAAATACGGTCTCCATTCTGGGATCCTCCCTTCACTCCCTTCTCTTTCTCTCTCGCTCTCTCGCTTTCTTTCCCTGATTGGCCAATAAATCTACGGTTATCGGTTCGGATTTCTGTATCAAATTGATAATGTTCGAATGTTCGATACAGCTCAAGCATATTGCACTCATGTTCACTTCAAAATCTCGTACACCGAAAGGTCCCAAACTGTCAACATCCTTGTTGATGTGTTCATTTGGGAAATATTTCGAGGGCCTGGTTGCTGGTACCACGAAATAAGCTTACCCCCATGTGTCATACGCTACATGAACTTCCAAGTTGCCTCCCCGACCCCAACCGACTGTGCAAACAATTTGGCCACCTCCCTTCTACCGGCACGGTCGTGGAAGAAGCACAAGTTTCTCATTTAATTAACACTTCCCAACCGCAACACTCCGGGGACGGACATGTGGACGTTTAATTTTCCTCCTTAGCCTCGTGCGTTGCTTCGCATCTCGAAAACTTGCATGTTGCCAACCGTTTCAAACATCGGAAAAACTTTGTCAAAACGTTGCCCGAGCGTACGCGTCCCCTATGCCACCTGTACGCCCCTGCTTGACCATCGAAAAGCTCCCACCGAATCGGGCGAAAAAACAACCGCCACCCCAAAGCCGGTCCCCGTCCATCGTTGACCGCTCGGTTCGGTGCGCTCACTGACCTACCTCAAGGTCTCGTCGGCTTTTGGCCATCGATCATGATAAATCATCATTCTCGCGGAGGGAGCGTGCGCGAGCGCGCGCCTTCGTTCACCCCAGTGCACGCTGGCGAACGCAAAAGAAGTTGTTATCTGTACACACATGTGGCGGGCGGTGTGCGATTGTGTGCGTTCGTAAGACCACTTCTGAAAAGTGCGAAAGCCGCGCCAGCAGTAGTAGGCCCTGGAAGGAGCGATAAATGCGAAAAATTGCACCAAACTGTTGCGAGATGCATGCGTTTTTTTTTGTTGTTGTGGCTGTTTTCGTTCCTTCTTCTTACGCCTTTGGCTTGGGCGACGCATGCGGAAGGGCCCCGTGGGTGAAGTGACAACGATTGACCAAACCATCATCATCATCATCAACAAGAGCAGCCGCAGCAACACTGGATATCGAGTTCTGTTCCTCATAAACACGCACGCACACACCCGCAGCGAGCTGCACTGTGTAAACACGATGCCGTGCATGATGGCGGCGGCATGGGGCGCAAGTAGATTTGGTCAACGACCTGTTCCCGGGTTTGGTTGGGGTTGGTTTTGTGGTTTGTCCATTAGGGTCGGACGGCCATCGTTCTGGTGGCGGGTGGCGCGTGTGGGGTGGTCGCCAGCGGGACGGAAGAATTGATGATGGCGCGACAAGACAACGATGACAAAGCCGATGATGACGGCGATGACGAGGACGAAAATCGCTGTCCAAAGAACGAAAACGATCTCCCCCTGCCCTTTGCATTCCCCGACCAGCTCCCGTCTTCTTTATCATCCATTCGTCCTCCATTTTACGTGCTCTTTTCTTTCCTTGTACATCGTCTCTACGGCACGTCTCACTCTCTCTCTCGCCCTTTCTGGCAGATGCTTTCTTTCTCGCTTCCTCACTGCTTCTTGCAGATTCTCTTTGCTGATGTTTTCATGTGCGAAATAGGAACGAAATGGACACAAAAGTCAACCCCAATGGGAGACGATCGAACGCTAGCGAAACGTCCGAGAGGGGTGCCCCGTGGTGCGACGGACGGGCCTCGGTAAATGTCCATCCGTCAAGACTAAATACGGTCTCCATTCTGGGATCCTCCCTTCACTCCCTTCTCTTTCTCTCTCGCTCTCTCGCTTTCTTTCCCTTCTAAGCGTCTCAGAATGACGTCGCATCGAATTGGTTCGAGTCGGTTTGGCTGCATTTTGAACTGGTACTGACCACGGTCAAGCCTTTGAACTGCTTCCCTCCCCATCGATCCCACCGCTTTATTGCATTCCCCTCCCCCAACCTGGACGGGGGTTGGCCGCCTAGCATCAGCGACCGCACTGCGGCCACTCCAACGAAAAACAGATGGAAGGAACGAAAAACAAAAACCGCCAAACGGTCACATGGAAATGGAATCGATCGCATGTTCCGCTGCTGGCCGCACCCGTCGGTGCGCGACTTGCCACCTTTAGAATGCCGGCTATTTGTGGCCGGTGTTAGTGTCGTCGTTTTTGGACGTAACGTTCGGTGTGTTTTTTTTTGTCGTGTTTGTTTGGAGTAGGTCAGAAAGTATGCAAAGCTGGCAGCGTAGCTGAATGTATTTGCCTGTTTTAGCCCGCCGTGTGTGTGCGGTTAAGGTGTGGTCGGTGTGTTTTATTGTAGCGTTTGAAAGTGGTACTTTTTTTAAACCACTTTGGCAGATCATTGAATCGATCGCTCAGGCAGATCGTGTTTGCCAGTCAAATTATTGTAGGTACCGCTTTTTTAATGTTTTTATAAAGTACTGAAAACCCATGGTGAGCATAATTTTCTTCATGAGTTCAAACAATGTACCAACGGTTTGTTGATGCTACTTTTGATTAAAAAAGCCGTGTAATGCATTTTTATTGCCTATGCGGTCATTTTGATAATTGATTTTCAAACATTTTTTGTAATCCCTTCAATATATTTTCAATCTTCGTTAATGTAATATGTTCATAAGCTTGTTGAAAACATCCTTTTCTTTTTCATCCTATGTTTAAACTGATAAAATTAGTATTTTTTCATAAAAATTCAAATAATTTTCTTGCTGAAAGCACTGCGCATCTTCGACCCTACCACATCTTTAAAAAATTTAGTCAAAATGTTTTGTTACATATTTCATAACGCATGCATTATTGCTTTTCAAGTTATTATAAAGATGTGGATTTTGCAGAAAATTATACCAATATGTGCTAGCACAAAAACACCCCCTTAAACTTTCACAAATAATTGTTTAATAATTGACATATTAGAACTGTTTTTGATAAAATTTTAAAATTATTTGTGTGTGTAATAGTGATCATAACCATATGGTTGCCCAAGTGACCGATATGTTTGATATGCTGGTAACGAAAAACATTTTGGTAAAAAATATGAAAGAATTATGTTTTGGACGATATAGAAAATGTTTTACTTTGCTGTTATATAACTTAATTTCAAAACACAAAAAAGAAAATTTGCATAATTATAGCAAAACAGCTAGAAGATAGCATTACAGCAATGGAAAGCTTGAGTTGTCTTAAACAAACTATGTTGAAAAATATCACCCTGACACATTGCGCATGGCTGCTTTTACAATCGTCAATTATCACCAGGAGACGTGAAGCTTAATTTCATCCCACATGGACCCTGGTATGATTTTGAGTCCGATTGCAGTAAAACGCTCGTCCTCAGTGTCGGAGATGGACCGAAGATTGGCGCTATAAAGCTCGTTCAACACTCGCGTGTTATAAAGTTTTATTCGACCGCATCTCCCAAGCATGCGTATCCGAAGGTATGGGAAGGTTTTAACTTTGCTTACTTCTGCCCGTACGAAAGAAAGGCCTTCCGTAGGTGGAAAAGCCAGTTTAAGCGTATTTGACCACAAATCGGCACACATGATTCCGTTGAAAATAAGCGCATGAAAGATCTGAAGAATTAGTAGAAAGGCGGCGACTCCATAGCGTTGCCGTGGTTTCTGGAGGAGCCTGGACATTTTATCGATTGCCGAGTTCGGATGTAAAAGTGTGTCTCTGAAGTCTCGGTCTCTCCCTCTCAGTAGAAAGTATGTTTGGCATCCGTTCCATTCTAATGGCTGGCCAGTCAGGAACTATTTGGTATGCTAACGGGATACGATTTGGAATGGGAGAAAATGCATTCGAATAAATTTCTTAGCTCCCGGTCACTGTATGCCCACGTTTTCCGTATCCTAAAGATGTCTTAAAACGTTCTTATATGCTAAGTTGCATGTTGCACGGACCTTATAACACATCGTTTAATCATCAAAAGAGATCAAACAATGATGCTAACATGAAACGTGACAATTTGATTAAATATATTACCATCACAAATAATAAATGTTATATAAGTGACATTTTTCAATGCCTTATTCTACATTACTTCCCGTTTGCTACGTTTGCAGCATGATGTCATTTACACCACCACCACCACCTCCACCACAGCTAAACCCGTCTCTAGACATTAGTCTCATTTTGTCGCTTGGCTCTCGTCCGCCACGGTTAGATTTCATTCTCCACCTCCACCCGGAGGTCTCATCATCACTCATCATATCTGGAGCTAAGCATCACCATCACCGGGGTCTGCCATCATTCTGCAGCAGCCGCTGCCGTCGTCTTCGGTGCTAAGCTTCAAAATAATCACGACGCAAAGAAGCGGACGTCCGACGAGCGGGCGATGTCCGTTGGGCAGACGCTACGTAATCAGAAACTTTGGCTGCGGCGAACGGCCAACGTGCGGCCCCCAACGTGAAGCAGCGGGATAGAGACAAACAGTGAACATAAAACCGGGTCCCTTCGCCTGCTCCGGAAGACGCACATGCAGTCAGAAACGTCAGATTCCTCAAGTGGTGCAGTACGCGAAAAAACAAACTGTCCTGGCGGCGGGAGATGAAAATAGGCAACGAAAAAACGCACACTCACACACGTACACGTACACATACAGCAAAAACGGGAAGATGGTCCGAGATTGCATCGACTTGCAGGCGGGATGCGGGACACTCGGGTGGGGGGGGGTAACAGGTGGAGACGGTTTGTCGAATCAAGAGGCGTGCGAAGAGTGCGAGTGAAACGCGAACAGTGCAGATTGATGTCAATGTCCAGCAATTATTCCCTTTGTACACACTTCATCCGACTGCCCGTCCGATCTCGCTGGGACCCGTTGAGCCGGACGGGCCAAGGGGGCAGGTGGCGGAGCGGTCAAGGAGGAGAGCTGAAAATTGAAGACTGACTCACGGAAGGATCGGATGAGAGCCTCGAGTCTCGAGCGGTTCGTATAAAGTAGTGCGTGATGGCACGGCACAACGGCGGCAAGCTCAAATAGAGGACGGCTTCTCGGTTGAAACCCAACGTGGGACATGGTTCGAGGGTTACATTTCTAATCAAACATTAGACAAACAAAGGAACTGTGGATGAAGCATTTCGCGCCGAACACTATTCCGGTGCGAAATGTACTTTTTTCCGTTTGAGTTTGTTTGTTTAAACATTTTTTCAAGTTACGTTCACCAGAGCCAGAGATGACGCAACGCAACCAAGGTTGATAGAGAGATTGTCTATGGTTGCTAAGATGTAGGAGTGTTCTAGCCGGTGGTTTCCCATAGCAACGACCATTAAAGCTCAAGTTCAGAACAAAAGTAACATTCTAAAATGGACCCATCTCTTCTCCGAAATCGAACTCCAATGAACCATTCGATCACCCCAGACTCCACACAAGGTAGCTGCATCTTCGAGTTTGGAGCTTCAGGAGATGCCACACCACGTTGAAGTGTCAGACACCCCAGCTCCTGCCCGTCCCTGTTCGCTCGTGTGGCACTGAAATCGACCGAAAGGAACGAATCGTTGGCGATCCCGTCCGTCCAGCCGGGCCGATTCAAGATTCGAGCAGCTATCTATCAAGTTCACATGTTATAAATTATTTTATTACTTTTGAGTGAAAACTGATTCCACCGCCTGCTATACCATGGCCGGTGGAGGCTGGCCCCCCGTTTGGTCTCGGACCACCTTCCGCGCTCCCAACCCGCTCTCGAGTGGGCCAGATCTCGTCAATCACGCGAAAGCATCTGCGGCCGGGCCGCAGCTCCTTCGTTGCCGTGTCCTTCTTCTGCTCTCGCTCGTCCGTCGGTCCCGGCCGTAACCTTCGCCTGTCAGTTTTGCAGTTATTTTTGCCAAGATTTCCTGTTTTCGTCGGTACTGGAAACCCCCCAGCTGCATCATGCTCCGTCTCGTTCGTCTCTTTCTTGTTTCCCCTTTTTCTTTCGTTCGTTGTTGTTGCCACCCTATTCACACAATCTCCATGGGGAGCGATGTTTTTTCGATGGATACAATAGTGCGGCTGATTTGATGTTCCACCCCGGACTCCCCCGGAGCATGGGCACGGGAATGGCATGCCTCCGTTGGGTGGCATTCGGCAGAGGAATTTGCACATTTGAGCCATCGTATGGGTTCGCTCTCATGTTCATTCCGGTCCGGGTGAAAAACGCACTAAAACGCAGCACCAGCATCCGTGAGCATGGGACCCCGCCTCGCCGACAGTTGGTTGGCATTCGTGCGCATTTCGGACCGAAGTGGACGGACACACACTCGCACAAAATCCATCTGAAACCGACGCCGTGTGCCGTGATGATGATGCTGATCATGACGCCGATTATTATTATTGTTACTGCAACCCCCTATTGCCAGGCCCTTCTTGCGCGGCAGAAGATGCGAAAAGGGCAGGAGCCTTTTGAGTCGGAGTTCTTTTATTTTCGGAATGGCGAATGTGAGAAGTACGTGGACTGCTCGAGATGATGACGCATCTCCTAACACTGTGCACTGCTGCTGCTGCTGGAAAGCTGAAGAGGGTGTTGCAGCAATGTTAATGGAAAACTAACGGTACCGGCAGCCGATTGTATCCAGGGGTTGGTAAAATTGATTAATTAGTACCGTTCGGGCGGATGCCACTAACTGCACCCACCAGGCGGTGGCATCAGGAGGCTAATATTCGGAACACAAGAACCACAATATGGAAGTATTCTACGATGATCGGTAGGAAATCCGTATATATCCCTTTAAACCTATGTCCCGACCTATAGCTACGGATATAATTAAATCAAGAAAAGCCGGAAATGGCAGACATCGAACTACTCGAAGTTGTTATGTCAATGAGGTACAAGAGGAGAACTCCTGCTCCACAAGCTTTTGGTGCATAAACCCGGTATTAAAACCGTGACCGGCAGTAGCTCAGCATACCTTGTGCAATAGCTCCACTGTACACCTGTTGCAGTATGTAGAAGCTGCATAGTAGCTTTCGTACAAGATCACACTCAGCGCCACGCTTTGATCGCCGCAAAGCCGACAGATAGAGGAAAGATTTAATCTCGAATCTGTTCATTGCATTGACGTAATCTTGGCGGTTTATCATTTGTCGATGTGTTTATCTGGCATTCCCATAGTTTATTCGCTTGACGCTATAACCACATAAACGTTTTGTTAATGCATTTTAAAACATTATAAACCGTTTAGTAAAGCAATTGAAATTGGGTGAGGAATTTAACACTAACAAATTCGTGGAATATTCTGAAAGCAAGTTAATTGAATGGTTATCAACTTATGATTATCAATTATGATTTCAACCAATATGATCTAGCAATATAGAAAACAAGAAAATAAACTGATGGTTAAAGGATTCTGTCTGAATGTGAATTGCTACACGACAGACTGTGATGAGATTTGCAGCTTTTGATTTGCTGCACCACGATGACTGACGACTTTTTAACTCTCTCAATTTAGTTTGATTTACCCCAGTTGCTAACAACTCGCTCAGTGTGGATTGAATCAAAATTATGAAACTTTCCATAACA
>KZ067486.1:86935-100517 GCA_002091845.1 Anopheles cracens | reverse complement strand
CAAAGCAAAGGGCAACAGCGACTACGAAGAGGAGGACGAAGAGGATGACGACGACGATGAGGACTTCTCCGAGGAAGAGAAACCGAAAGGGCGCAAAAGTGTCGGGAAGCGGGCCACACCGGCCAAACGCGGCCCGGCTAAGAAGAAGAAACGCACCTCAGACAGTGAGGACGAATCCGGTGACGACGATGACGACGAAGAGAAAAGCGACGAAGATTACAAGCCACAGAAGGGTGCCAAGGGTGGCAAGGCGGGCGGTGGCAAGAAGAAGAAGAAGGATTCCGATTCGGACTCGGATGAGGACTGGAAGCGGGCGAAACCGGCGGCCAAGCCCAAGAAAGCTGCCGGTGCGAAGAAGGGCAGCGGTTACACTCGGCCCTACACACTGTCCGCCGATCTGGCGTCTCTGTGTGGCGCAGAGTCGCTTCCCCGGCATGAGGTGGTGAAAAAAATCTGGGCCATCATCAAGGAGCGCAATCTGTACGATCCGAAAAACAGACAGTACGCGATCTGCGATGCAGATCTGCAGAAGGTGATCGGCGTGAAACGATTCCGCACGTTCGGCATGCTGAAATATTTAAAGCCACATTTCACAGACTAGGAGCCAAGACTGTGAGCATTCGACGTCGCATTAGGGGAAGGGAGAGTGGGAGGTTTCTGCACCGAGTGAGGGTGGTAGCTGCAAAACTATCGAAGCAACTTTTAAACACTAATACTTTAATCAAGATCAGGACGGTAGCGTACGAGGATCCGGATTCGTTTTCTAGCATAGTCACAAACATTCTCAACCCGATCAGATAACCGGTCAGTCCAGTCCGAGCACCGGATCGCATTGCTACGACTAATTGGTCATTGCTGCGCCAATACTGTGTGTTACTGATTATGACTTCGTGCAATAGTTTGGCAAATCAGTTGAAAATGAACCACAATTTTAACGTAATAATCAGATACGTTAAAATAGTATTATCAAACATTCTTTCCCAATAACAATTACGTGTTCTACGTTTACTAACAGAAATGTACTCTGTTGCAAGACAGTTACATGCTGCACCTATCGCAGTCAATTTGTAAAGCCATTCACGCGGGCAGAAGAGAGCAGGTTGAAAACGAAACAAAACAAAGTAGGCGTAGAAATCACCTTCTAAATTGTAGCGAGTGACACTTTCAATCGAAATGGTACCGATCAAAGACGATTATGATAAAAATTCTCTGTGTTTGTATGTTTACTGTAATAATTAAACGTTTAATTCGGCAATGCACAAGGGCGAACAATCTGATCCGGTTTCAAGCGCATTGCGAACCATTCACAGATCATTCGTTTCGTAGTGGGAGGGGGAGAGCGAGATGGGAAAGAAACGCAAACGAAAAATATATGTCCAATATTAAGTCAAAATAATCTCTAAATAAAAGTCCACTGGAAACGGAAACAAATCGAACTTCTCGAAACAAAGTGAGTAGAGCGGTCTAGTTTTATTGGCAAAGAAATCAAACGTACACTAAAACTAGATAACAAAACATTTATTCACAATATGAAATGAGGAATATCATAGAAGAGTCCTTCCACAACAGGCACATTTTAAATTACTGCAACGCTACAAAAAACTTTGACCGCAGGTCCATATGACACAGTACAGTCACGTCGGTTTATGATCGGTAAACCTGAAAGTGGTTCTACCGGTTATCCAGTTTCATCGATGGCTGAAACGAAACGAATGAAATTGAAGAATAATGTTGTGTGTATTTTTCAATTGAAACTGCTTCTCCAATTCAAATGGTGTACCTTTTTCTGAAAACCGAACATAGACAAACGGCTCTGTGTTAAGCCTCCTCCGCTGTCCGCTTTTGCGGCAGTTTTCCCCCTGGCCGACAGCCCCGGCCGTTTGCATGTGGAGCGTGCCTTCGTTTTGGTGTTGCCGGAGCCGGTGCCTCCGCCCGGTTTTAAGGTCACACTTGGCGGAGATTTTGCCCCTTTTTGTACTTCAGTCTTGTGTTTCATGGTTGTTTTAGCTTGTACTTCCTTCACTCCATCGTTGCTGTCCCCATCATCAAGTACAATGGCGAGCTCTTCTTCCTGCTCATCGGCAGTATGCTCACGGTCAGACGAATGACCGACTCCTGTCTTTGGCGGTTGTCGCTCGAACAACGCCAAACGGACGGTCGTTGATTTGACGCCCGAACTCAGAACGCCATCATCATTTTCCTTCTGAGAACAACTCAGTGCCGAACCCTCGCTGTCTTCGTCGGCAGGTTGTTCCACTTTTCGGTCAGCTTCTTCAGTCATCATCGCTATCCCGCTATCGAGCCGGCCAAATGTTCCATCGTCTGGGTTTTCCGAACCGGGTGATGTCTTCACCACCGGACGACGTTTTTCTGGCGTTCGTTCGCCTCGGTTCTGAACGCAGGCTTCCGGGGAGGTGAGATAGATCGCAGCAGCTTTGAGAAATTGAGCTTCACGTGTTTTTTTGATTTCCTTCACGATGGCGGTGGGGGAAGCGATTGCGGCCAGGACGTCGGTGGATCCAGCAGCTATGGGACTGGAGGTCCCATTTGCCGTTTTTGTTTGCGAAATTCGCGCTCCCGCTGCTTGCGTACAGAAAAACCGGCTTATCACCTTCTGTTTTTCTCCAGATCCAGCATTTCCGGATTCTTTGCTCCTTGCTGCCGGTTTGAACCGATCCAACCGATTCGTCGTACTAGTACTAGCACTGACCGTTGTCGGCGAGGTGATCTGACTGCGTTGCTGAGAGTAATCTATGCGCTTGACGGGGCTTACATTGTGCAGAAGCGAACGATTCTCGGGCGTAATCTTGGTGGGAGAAAACATGCCATTCGGTGTATCTCGCCCCTTCCCAGGACCACTCGAAGCCACCACGAATGGATTCCGGTGACGTTTTGGTGTCGTAGGTTGATCTAGCTGTGCCAGCGCTTCCAGTGCGCCCAAATCTTCGTACTCAAACGCAACGGTGGACATCTTGGAAGCATTCGCCGTCTGCACATGGCACAATCGTTTTAAGGGTGGTTCGTCGTGCTGAATGCCGTACACCCGTAGCACATCCCCAATCGTTTCCTTCGTTCCTTGCTCGGCAAAATCTACATTCGGCGGTGGACGCTTGACGAACGAGGAAAGGGATGATTTTTGCGATAAACTGGCCTGCGATTGGGTGCCTTTCGATAGGCTCTCCTCGCGCAGCGCTCTGTAATTCGTTCTCCAGATGCTTGGATGACGACGTTTCCCGGCCGTTTCGTCATGTTCGCTCTGATCCGGATGCCAATCGCCCATCCGTCGCATGCTAAACGGATCCAAATTGCCGACCGCTAGCTCGAAGGCCGTCTTCTCGTCCTGAAAGGTGCCCGCATTGCAGCAGTACTGTTCTGGGGTACCTTCCGCGTCCGGATCTTCCAGGCGCGTCTGGCGCCGCTGCACGGGATCGTACACCACCATGTGCTTGAACGTGGCATCGGCTTTCAAAAATTCGTCCTTATACTCTTCCGTCACAGCCAGCTGGCGCATGTTTAGATAGGCCGGTATTTTCGCCAACGCTCTCCGTATGTCCGGATCCTCCGTCCTTTTTATGAACCGGCACGCCTTGCCCAGCCCAATGCCGGGCAGCGAGTCCAAATAGTCACAGCCGGACAGAATGCACATGTAGCGAAACTTCGCAAACTGGTAGCGATCTTCCCGGCATCCCATCGCTAGATGCAGCTTGCTGGCTTCCACCAATCGACCTGCGCCGGTCAAGTCCAGCTTGAACAGCACTCGAGTACACCCGAACAGCACCAGATCGGAGTCCTCCGTGATGACGTACTGCGCTATGTCGGCCCGATTAAGGTAAGCCAACTGTGCATCGGCTTCGTATGGGGCCACAATACAGTCCACGCCCCGCGCGCGGCACGCCTGGATCAGCTGGTGTGCCATTTCGTGCGTAATGTCCACACAGCGCCTGAGGAAGCTTCGGGCTTCGTCGATGCGTCCCTCGCGCAACAGCTCAGCACCACGCCGGCGGGCATTTTCTCTGTTCTCACGGCGTTTCGCCTCGGTTGCAGCCTTCGCAGGCAAATGCTGACCGTCAAACACGAGAATCGGCTTAATGTTGTACGACAGCAGCAGCTGCACGTACTTCAGGCAGTACTGGATATGAAAATCGGTAGGTTCACCGCGGGCCAGACGTTCCGCGCATCCGAACGCACCACGATGCAGCCAGCAGTAGGTGTCGATGGCCACACACTTTCCGCGCAGCTCACGCAGATGGCACGCACTGCTAGCCTTCTCCAGGAATGGTAGTAAACCAGTTATACCCATTCCGTGTTTGTTTGCGCTGCCTGAGGAAAGCTGAGCTGCTTGTTTACTAGTATCTCGTTTGCCTTAAACCAGCGTTTCCACTGTTCAACTTAAAATGCATTCCAAAATCGGAGAAAAACGAACTATCCCCAACCTATCTAGACGACTGGCAGTGTGTTTTGTTTTGCTTACAAGTGGTGAACGCTTCTTCCCGCCAAAGCGGAGTGGTCGGTTGCTGGTCATGCACGTTTGACGTCTACGGACAAAAGTTGAATAATGAAGAAGTTGATTATTTCAAAAACATTTACAAAAAAAATGGACAAAACTAACCAGACGCAAATATTTATGAATGATCTATTTTTTTTTCTTTTTCATTCAACTTCAAAACCCCCAACACATGAATTTTAGTCTTCTTGCGTCTATGACCACTATGCAACAAGTTATTTTAACTTCAAGCAATGATCCACTGTCCGTCTTACCACGTCTAATGGAAACGGAGTGAAGAACACTGGAAGGAACACTGGATTTTGGAAGCATTGCAGCCGTATCTTACAGACATTTTACAGCGCACATTCATTAATACTAAGACAGTATTTCTTGATTGAATAATTAATGTATATGCTTTATTTTCGCCGAACCTACAACCAGCGGTTCATATTACTGCGAGTTGCACGGCTCAGACGCATCAGATACGATACGCAGCCTGAACCGATAATGAATCTCTGCACAACGGAACATAAAAGAAACAACCTCGTTCCGCAGTCGCCAACCAAGGCGACTCCATCCTACAACATCTTGGTGTATATAAAAGACTATTGCTTTCCGTTTACAATTTTTTGGAGAGAGAATCAGCTAACTGAGCCATTTGGCGATACTTCTTCTTGTTCTTCTTACGATTCCCGCCTGATGTACGCCGCCCTACGCGCTTCACATCGTTCTTATGGCTCTCCTGCAGACTCTGACCCAGCACCAGACAGTCGTCCTCTGTCGGCTCGATAATGTTTATCTTTGGCACTGCGGCGCGCATCTGCTTCCAGTACCGATTCTGCTCCTCGTTCACTCGCTGCACAACGTCTTCCTCCTCGTCGTCACTCGAATCCGATCGCAGCAACCGTACCGATTTGTTGGTGGGCTTTTCCTCTGGTGTTTCGTGAGGCACGAGCAATTTCAGCATACGATTGTTTTGCTTCAACTCAGGACGATAGTCTTTCCGATACTTCGCGGCCGGATCCAGCATCGCCGTATCGTCATCATCGTCCACGAGACTCTTTGCGTGCTTTAGTTTGTTCTGTTTTTTCTTGTTCTTTTTCTTGATCGTCACCGAACTGTGGTCCAGTTTGCGGATCTTTTCACTGATTAAATCCACTTCATCATCCAGACAAGGCTTCTGTTTCGAGGATGATTTTGATTTTCGCTTCGATTTGGACTGCTGTACCTCTGGCTCTTGTTCCACCTCTTCGGGCAGCTCGGCAAACATACTGGACATATCGTTTGCCAGCTGTTGATCCGTTTGCTCTTGGGCTTGCTTCTTTTTCTTATTCTTCGACACCACATAATCGGCATGATGGACCATATCTTTCACCTCCTCATCGCCGGCATCGGCCGACCCATGCTCAATCCAGCGCTGTTCGTTACGCACCTGTTTCTTGGACTTCTTGCGACCATTTTTAGATAACTGCACCTTCCAGTCGTTCGATTTTATCACAGCTTCAAATGATTTGCTCTCCAACTCCTGCAGGAGCTTATTGTTTTGTTCATCAATTCGTGATAACTTTCCATTCAAACGCAGACCATGGCGAGCACCTCTGTGAAGCATGGATATCGAATAATGTTAAAAGTTGCAAATACAAAAAAACTACGAGCAGTCCTTACTTGTGAGCCGTTCGACCACCACACGCTGCAAACAGCTCCTCGTCCGTCAGTGTCTTCATAGGTGTGAATTCCAAATCTTCCGTGCAAACGTGATTCGCTAATTCCTCCTCACGTCCCGTAGCTCCCGACAGTGTAGACGCCTTGAGAAATACATTCCCATACTTCGAACCATTTTCCGTACCATTCCTTCGCTTCAATTTGTTAACCGAGTAACCCTTGGTGGTGATCTCGACTGCGTCCGTATCCAACTGCCGGAGCTTCACTTGTTCCTCCTTCTTGCCACACGATTGCACCTCTATATTGCTTGACGCATCGTTGTACACACGTTCCCACCAATTGCTAGTGGTTTCATTAACTTTTTCGGCCCCAAACCCGACTTTGCTGAACTTGAGATTGGCTTTGATGGGTTCCTTCATACCGTTCGAGTTCTTTCCAAGTCCTTCGCCTTTCAAAGGATAGGTTGTTGAAAATTACACATCTACAGAATATGGGTGATATATTATCAGCAGAATATTTACCATCTTTCCAGCCGTATTTTTGTAAAATATTCCTCGCGAAATCCATGCTGGCAACAAAGAAACACGTTGTGATGGTGTTGTTTACATGTGCATCTGTCAATTTTTTTTTGTTATTACTGACAGCCCAAAACAGCACAGGGTGTCTATGAATAGTATGCCATGCATTTCGATTATTTATTTCAAGCGATGATTGTAACATATTTCATTATATTGCGCTAAACAGTTAAAACACTAGGTCAGTTCCTCAAAATAGTGCATAATAAGTAACACATAGAGCTTCTTCAATAGCGCATGCTTTATAATTTTTATTTGAACCCTAAGAACGATTGTAGGTGTATTACAATTTTACTATCAATACTCCCGTTCGTAGCAAAAGCCTGGCTATCGCTGCAAAAGATACTTTTCTCGTTCGCACTACTGATTTTAATATGTTATTTTTGCCCAAACTGGTACCCCTCGACCGTGCCCCGTTCGATTAGTTGTGATAACATAAATTGTGTTCGCTTCTTACTTCGTACTTTTGTTGCGTAGCTGAATAATGGGAACAAAACACCGAACCTTACAACACAAATAATATCCGCATAAGAAAATCCAAAAAAGGAAAGCATTCACTATCGTATAATTTATAACAGAAAAATTAACAAAACAAAACTATGTCCGCACCATAAAACGATTGTCTAAATATAGTCAGCACGTTATATTCGTTACTTGTTCTGCACAATACACACACTCATAACATGTAACGTAAAAATTGCACTTGTTCCACCGTAATTTCACAATGTTGGTACCAAACATAAAACGTATCATGTTTCGCTGTAACACTCCGTGAGATAAAATGGAATGTTTTCTTTTTGAAAAAAATGATAAAATGAATCTTTTCTTTTTAGCTTTGCCGTCATGTTGAAAAAAACAACTTATTGCCATTACGCGATGCACGTCAGTTATTTGTTCGCTGCTTGAGTACATTTGTCCATCCGTTGAGTGATTGCGCTGCAAAATCTTGAAATTTGGACTGTTGTAATAGGACTTCATCATTCGTGGTGTCGAGTGTTTACAATTTGCACTGGGCTAAACGGCTACACTACTTCCTAAGCGAATGAACCGAAACGTTGCGTGGCGAAAAATTACTACTATTCACAACTCCATGTTTGTTCTATTGTTCCAGTAGCAATGCGGCTGGCGTTCGGCCTATTACGCCTGCAAAGCATTAGCAAATTGAGTCACACATTCCCGACGTGCTTGTTTTTCGCGATTCGTTTGCCTTCAGCGATTCTTCCTCTGCGCCCAGCTACCGGTAATTCGATTAATCACCAGGGGCCAAAGAATGACGAATGCCAATAGTCCGGGAGAAATGTCTGCAAAAGGCCACCAGGGGGGTCGCGTAGACCGTACCGTAGAGGAAGCACGATATTTTGCCAGCTGTTGTTGCTTCTGCTGCAGGTCAGCTATCGATTGTTCAACCACACTGACACGACTGTTTATCTCCTGCACGCTGCTGTTCAGCCTTTCGATCGTCCGTGTTATTTGGGCAGCCACATCGGTGCGTAGGAATCCTTGACTTTCCGTGCCGTGCAGGAACGTACTACCACCGTTCAGCAATGGTGGTCCGCCAGCCGAATGCTGCAGGCCGTTCTGATAGTAATGTGCGTGGTTGACGGCTTCGATCGGTCGGAACACTGTGGTTGTTTCACTCTCGAAGTCATCGTCATATGTGTCGATGTACTCATCATCGCTGAGCTCCGACGGTCCAGAGCTGGCCGCACCATTGCTCATCGTCGACGAGACAATTCCGTTCGTTTGCTGGTGCTGAATATGCACGTGATTGCCGTTTTGGTGGCTGTGGCTGTATCCATTGATTGCCGTAGGTTTATGCACATGTCCATTCACCATCGGAGCTACCTGAGCGGACATCAGTGGCGGAGGCGAAGGTGTAGCTGGCAATAATCGATTCGGACTGGCCTCCCTCGATGCGAATGGCGAATTTGGACGCGAACGTGCCTTCTTCATAGCATCCGGCGCGATCATCTCCAGATCGGTAATGCTCACGTTATCCAGATCGCTCATGTTGTACTCCATGAAGTTGGCCACATTGTCGGTATAGGACATCGTTTCAACAATCTGAAATAAGAGAAAAACGTGCGGCATGAGAATTGTTTTGCATCATCGCGCGAAGGTGTGGGATTGATACCTTCTTCAGTTCGTCGACATATTTTTGCATGGCCACTTCCTTCCCCATGTCCCCTAACCGATTCCAAGCGTCCCATTTGGCGCTGTTGATAATATAGTTTGGAACATATAAAATTAAACATTTTTAGTAACATCATTAAACATTAAATACTCAAACAACAGCAGTATGTAATATCGGTATTTAGTATGGAAGATAATGTTACAATTATTACTATTAATATTCACAAAACAATCAATGCTCCATAGTCACAAATCATCCTTGTTCGGAGTTTTTCTTACACTTTTTTACGCTGGAGCTACCTATATGTTTAAAATTAGCTCAGCTCACTTAACTAAACTAATTAACTAACTTAATTTACAAAACAATTGAACAATCATTAAAAATTGCAACATAATTTAACATTGAACAAGTTAAATAAAGAACATTTGATTAAGCAAAAATGTACTCTCTATCGAAAAATATAAAAAAAATAAACCGCCTTGTCTTACCGATTTACAACATCCCAGAAGGCCGGTTTTCGTTCACAACACTTTCCTTTCGTTGCCTGCTTGAAGAATGAATAGAATCGTAGCAGCATGTCATTGCTCGGTTGATACGGTCCTAAAAAATAAATAAATAAATATATAATTAAAACAAATTGAATACGCAATTTAAATTGCTTGCCTTTAAAAAGCAATACGTTTTTTCTCTTATTTGTAGCATACTGTCCAATAATATAAATCAATTTCTCCTGTGTAATAGGGCAGGGTAAAACTCAGTCCCACCGGCATGATTATAAAAAGTATGTGTGTAACAAAGTATCCAAAAATGACCATGGTTGCCAAATCTCATTTGCAGAGTGCTTTCTTGAAGAAAAAATAAATCAGTCAACCTTGTTACTGTACTGTGCAGCCAACGTGAGGTGCTCGCTAGGTGACTGTGGAAGGTTTTACCCACTTGCCGTACTCCCCTTGGGTGTCAAAAGCCTTGTACATCGCTGACTCGCTCGCAACCTGCAAGTCACCTGTTTTGCGCCATTCAATTCTTCCATGGGCCATTCATGAAGGTTAACACTCGAGCAGTGTGTTCGGCAGTCTTTTTTATTCCACTATTCTTCATTGTTACTGTCATAGCAGGGTACTGCAGTACCGTGGCTTATGGAAGAAAGTCCACCGTTTGCACAATCTTTGCCGCCATGGTGCTGTTGCTTGATTCATGTGCAAATTAACGAACTGATTTATGAGCAAGACAATTTTAATTTTATCTTTCGCTCAATTTTGGAATATTTCGTTTTGGAACGAGTGACAAGCTTTTATCTAAGTGCTTTGATACTAAGAGATCATTTGATACTATACTACCCTGTGTGTACAAACGGAACAGTCTAAAAATATAAGCCTGAGGTGCCATGGAAACCAACTAGTGTTGATTTCCTTTCGATGCCATCTTCACAGTAATGAAAACAACTTGTATAATACAACAACAATCATTTACTAATCCATTCTCAAACCTTCGAAGGGTATTAAAATTTGAAAGATAAATAATAAATAAACACCATGGAGAGATATTTTGTATCTTATCTATTTCTATACCAATCTTATCGTAATGACCGTTGACACTTTCGAAACAATATTATTTTCTTGCGATAAGATTGCGTGCATTACTTACCATTCTTTGGCAGGCCTCTGATCACATTCACCGCGGCATTGAAACGTTCCTCGATCGACATCTTGACGCAGAAGGTTTATAACATTTGCTGCTAGATACGTAGCTTTCCGATTGTTTCGAGCTAATCGCAGCTCACAGGACACAGGTCGTAGGGCAATTTCAACGTACTGATAAATGATCCAACATCTGTAGCCCAACCTATTATCGTCGTACACTTCCAATCTCACACATTAAGTTGCGCAATCGAGCTCAAATTAATAGCTCCACCACGTACGGATTTACGTGATTCCGTGTGGAAGTCCGGTGCGATCGCTTTCCTTCGTTACGATGTCGATGCCATCAATCGAACTATCTGACGTCGTAGGAGGCGTTGTCGCGGATTGAAAAATCTGGACGCTACGTCGCAAATGCCGGATTTAGTTTATTCCTATCAGTGAAGGGAATCCTTATTATCCTACAGGATAATGTAGCATACAATATTTTCCATACGGATCCTTAAAATTTTGTCCACAAAAATTTCACTTCACTGCTGCAAACTAATGTTGACATTTCTATCTTGTCCCACTTCGAATGTGTATTTTTTTTTCAACGCTCCACGATGAAAACACCATACGCAACGATTAAATGTTTGCTCTCGCTCCTTCAAACATGTTTAGTGATACGCTCTTTTTCCTTCCTTTGTCGTTCGATGTCGCTGGTTACACCATCATTTCGATTCGTTTACTTTCTATCTTAGTAGCCTTATTTCCAGCATTATGTATGCATTTCTACCAGCTCATCATCCCTTCGTTTCGCTTTCGTAGGCCCTATTTTATGCATGCATCGAACTTTGTACGAACGCTTCGCTCCTGGCAGTGTGTTCCTGTTCAATTAATTGCGCGATTAGCAACCCAGAGGAAACGATGCAGACGGATATGCAACGAATGCGGGCACACTACTTATCAGATTAGTTTGCTCCACAAAACTACACACAATTGGCGTATCGAGCGAAGTCACTGTCGTACATCGCGATTTGTAAGCTGTTTTCTGAGCTGCTAGCACCACTCTAGATTGCACTTTGTACCCAGGTACGGTACGTGTCTGAACCAAATTTATGAAACGCATAAAACGCCACACCTGCTGAGCCGATGGAGACGCAGAACATTGAAAATGCTACCAGAACGGAAACGACACACACGGAAAAGTATCCATTAATCAATAGGACGACTAAATTTCACCGGCCCTTTGCGCAAAAACGAACAGAACACTGTAAACACTTGTTTTTCTTTGTACATTTTCAGCTCATGCTGACACGACGGACACTATGGTAGGCTACACGGACATCATCAAACTAATACAATAGACAGTTTGAAAAAGGATGTTCTTAAAAAAAATAACTTTGCTAATGTGGTATAATGGTTTTTGCTGTTTAAAATTATAATAAGTCACCTTTTTGCTCGTAAAAATCATTCAAACTATTACTAGAGGCAAGAAGAAACCATTTTTCACGGCTGAAAATTTTATTTTATATTGTTATACTCTGTTAATGCCATATTTTGAATGAAAAATCTGTATAATATGTATACTTGTTATGGTGTAACTTATAGAACTTTCAATGTTTTTTTTATATTAAAAATATGTTGCCACCAATTTCAAGCTCACACCTGTTATCACTGTATATGACCTTGCCTTAACACTGTGCAATACCGGTACAAAAGTAAGCGATGTATGTATCACGAATTTAAAACACTCGCATTTATTAGGTTATTTTATCCCTATTTCAAATATTTGTCCTTACCCTATCATATGGTCGCCTGAAGCCTTTGGTGTGGGAAAATATATATTCCCGTTTCCATGCTCCTTCATGTACTCTCCTCCGCACTCTTCGTAGAGTTGCCGAGTGATCAACGATTGCCGAAAAGTTTCGGTCAAACAGAACTTGCTCGCACCGTTCCAGCCATCCAGTACGGGATCGCGAGCAATTTCGATATCAAACCTCGCTTCGAATGGAAGCATTTCCTTCATCTCTCTCGACAGACGCTCCTTGAAGCCTCGAATTTTCGCGCACCCACCGGTCAGAAAAATGTTCTCCACCAAACAGCTCCTCTGCTCGGAGGGGAAAAGTTTAATCACGAAATCGATCGTCTCCGCAAGTCCCGCTTCGCAGCTTCCGACGATGCTCGGCTGGAAAAGAATCTCCGGCGCACGGATACGTTCCACGCCGACGTGCAGCTGGTACAGCTCCGCGGCACTGCCGGACATGGCCAGCAGCGGATCTTCGTACGTTGCGTCGTACTGTTTTAGAATTATTTCACACTCCAGCAGACGTTCGTTCTCGTTCTCGTTGTCACTGTCCTCATCGCGGCTGATCTGCTTGTACACGTCCCAATCTTCGTCACGGATGCCAAAGTCATCGCTTCCTTTCTCCTTGCGCGCCAGGTGCGAGATGATGCGCATTCGTTCCTGTGCAGCTGCGGTGCGACGTTTGGCGAGATCCTGCTTTCGCTGCCGTCGCACCTGCCGCTTTTCGATGATAGCGTCACGCTTGCGGCGAGTTTCTTCGACCCACTCGACAATCGACATGTTCGACGGGGGTTGCATTAATTTGTCCGTATCAGCTGGCATCGGCTGGGAGCTACTGCCCGCAATCGGGGCGTTCATCTTTTGGCGGGTTTTGTCAATTCGCGAGGTGACCGTGCCGATCATGCGCTTCAGCTCTCCTGCGTCCTTGAGACTGTGCTCGGCCAGTGCCTCGCGAATGTCGTCACCATCCTCCGCGGATTCTTCTAGCTGCTGTAGCTGCATTAGCAATTCTTCGTCCTGTGCCAATCGCTCCTCGCGACGTCGGGCATTAATTTCCACCAAGCGTCTAGAGAGTTCTTTCTTCTTTTCGAACTTTTGCTCATTGGTTAACGTTGGAGCCGCAGCCGTCTGACTGTAGGGCAGTTGAATTTTCTTCACATTTTTCTCATAGTATTCAAGCGATGCCCAGTTCCGTAGCGCTTCCATGTAGTCGTTTGCAAATTCCCCATACTTATGCAGCAACACTTCCGATCGACTCAACGTGATGGCGTTGATGTGGAAGGTGTATTTCAGCTGCAA
>KZ067486.1:75913-86925 GCA_002091845.1 Anopheles cracens | reverse complement strand
ATTTGCGAACCTCCTATATTTATTCGGCGCACATTCTGTACCACCATCCGTCCATCCATCACCGGTATCACGTGGGTCGTGTGAAACCCAGTAGCGATAATTAGTCCGTTTTTGGCACGCTGATTCGAGTAGTAGCTCAGCAAGCTGTCCACACCGTACGATAATCCCGGTACGTCGTAGCATTCGAACAGCAGCTCAGACATCAGACCCCGACAGTAGTTCGGATTGAACAAACTTTCCGTGATCATGATCTTATGCGGCACACCGTTCTCCGAATTTATGCCAAGTTTGGTAAAAATGTAATCGAAGATTTGCTCCTGCACGTTGTAGTGCGTTACGACATTCCGATCAAACTGAGTTCGCAGCTGCAGTCGCAATGCTTCTATATTTACGATATCGTTGCCAATCTGCGTTACCGGGACGGTAGTCACATCGACGTCCTTTTTGTTCCGATCCTTCCGGGGCTTGGCTAGCATGTTGCGAAATATTAATGCCGGCTTCTCCTTCAACATCCACCCGGCCCGGCAGTTGAACGAACCGTTGTCAATCACAATGACCCCTTCGCGGCCTACTGATGGATCGGGATACGGTTGCACAACATCTGGCGTAATTTTAAGATCCTGTATCGGTGAAATTTCCATTCTGTGCGAGTACTTTCGTATCTTTGCCGCAACGCGCACGAAACTCTTTTGTATGCAAACAAACGAAAGGAGGCGTTATTTTTGTTTTGCTCTCATTTGACGTTTCCCGCTGTTGCTATGTACGCCAATTTTCTTGCAGTTATCGTAATCAGAGATGTGTTGAAATTTACTGCAAAATGTTTGGTTTGAATATTGATTCTGATGATTTTAACTTAACTTATCGATTGAAATTGTGGTTTTCCAAACATGTTTATGCCCACGCCATATACGGCTCATCGGCACGGAAAGGCATGCTGGATATGTGAACCTACGAGCATAAACCAAGCCACACTGAATCTGACACTTTGCAACCAACACATCCTCCGTCACACACACATACATACATACGGGAGCGAAATCATATTCATATCAATCCCCTATCTGTCGAAAGTTGAAGTTTACAATATTGTGCTGACGAAGTAAATCGCAGGACAAACGGCGGAGAAAATAGTTGCATTCAACCGCGGAGGCAAAAAACTCTACCTTCGCTTTTCTTGATGGGCAACAGGGTGTGAAGCAAAAATTAGTCATTCCTTTCAGTTGTTGATTTGTTGCCACTGCTCGCGCCCCGACGGTTTCGTGTTCTGATTCATCTAATTAGTTTCGTTGAATCATTGCGTTTATCAGTAGTATCGTCTGTAAGTCCCAGCCACATACTCCCCGCTCCTACGGTTCATACGGCACAGCTTCTGCGGCGAACGAAGATACGGGTTTGGTGCGTGAACGGAAGTAATAGATTCGCCCAAATTTAAATCAAAATGATGGTATGTATGACCGATGAGGGTAGTTTGTCGTGCTGGCGCCGTCTACATCGAGGGAGGGAGGGTGTGTGCTGTATTGGATGCATCAGCGAACGCAGTGATAAGAACGCTGCGATATATGTGGGCGGCTTTGTGTAACTTTTTCCTTGCGATTCTTACTTTACCATAGGACGGAATTGAAGAGAATGGCTCGTCACAGCAATCTACCAACCCGAATGTCACCGTACCGGATACGATCGGTTCTCGCCAGGGGTCCATTGAGGGTGTCTCGACTGCTGGCTCAACGGCGACACTGCCCGAAAATTCGCTCTTGGTATGTTTACGGCTTCTTTGTAGCGCTCCGGACTCCGTCACATAGTTCCCTCTCCTCCATTAGGTCGACATTTCCGATGCGCTAAGCGAGAAGGAGCGAGTTAAATTTACCGTCCACACACGCACCAACCTGCCCGGGTTTGACAAGCCCGATTTTCTCGTGGTCCGGCAGCACGAAGAGTTCGTCTGGCTGCACGATCGCTTCGAGGAGAACGAAGAGTACGCCGGCTACATCATTCCGCCGTGTCCGCCACGGCCCGATTTCGATGCGTCGCGCGAAAAGCTGCAACGGCTGGGCGAGGGAGAAGGGAACATGACGAAGGAGGAGTTCAAGAAGATGAAGCAGGAGCTGGAGGCTGAATATTTGGCCACGTTCAAAAAGACGGTCGCCATGCACGAAGTCTTCCTGACGCGGCTCGCCTCGCACCCGGTGTTCCGGGAGGACTCGCACCTGAAGGTGTTCCTCGTGTACGACCAAGATCTGTGCGCAAAGATGAAAAAAAAGATCGACATCTTCGGGGGGCTGGTCAAGAGCATCGGCAAGACGACCGACGAGATCTATCTGGGTGCGACGGTGAAGGACGTGAACGATTTCTTCGAGCACGAGCTCCAGTTTCTCGGCGAGTACCACGCACACCTGAAGGAGGCCGCCATACGCACGGAGAAGATGACCAACAAACACAAGGACGTGGCCGACTCGCACGTGCGCATCTCTTCCCAGCTGCTCGGCCTCTCGACGGCGGAGCACGGCTCGATGGAGAAGTTTCTGGCAAAGACGTCGGATATTTTCGAGAAAATAAGGGTAACTTAACACCGTTGTACGCACACTTGCGTTAAACATCTTTTAACACGGTGTTGTCACATTTCCCGTAGAACATGGAGGGACGTGTGGCGAGCGATCAAGATCTCAAACTGGGCGATACGCTACGCTACTACCAGCGGGACAGCAATGCCGCCAAGGCACTACTTATCCGTCGTTTGCGCTGCCTGGCTGCGTACGAAGCGGCCAACCGAAACTTGGAGAAGGCACGGGCAAAAAACAAGGACGTGCATGCGGTAAGAGGCTATGTGATTTGTGCTAACACTGATCGCAATCACCAACTAGTTTGGCTTTGGCGCTCGATATCGGAACCATCTACAACCCTCAAATGCTGTCACTTCTGTCCTGTTGCTGTGGCCGATTTTTTGTTTCTCTTATCTGACTATCCGTTTGCCTATGCTTTCTCTCTCTCTTTTTATGCTTCCTTCCACGATGGGCCGCGTAGCCTTTGGAAGTGCAGGAGGTGGGGAATTTAGGTTTTATTCACGAAAAATTGCATGCGTCTGTGAATGTTTGCCGCCGAACCGTGAGCCTCCGTGGGCCGAGTAGAATTTCATCGCCCTTTTTCTCTCATTACAGGCTGAAAGTGCACAGACGCAGGCGTGCGAAAAGTTCGAATCGATGTCGGCCCGCGGCAAAGAGGAACTGGTCAGCTTTAGATTACGCCGTGTGGCTGCCTTCAAGAAAAGGTGCGCCGATATTCCGACGTCCCGTCCGCGGAACTACGTTGCTGACGCGCTAATTTGTGCTCTCTAATTATTTATTTTTTAGCTTGACCGATCTGGCGGAGCTGGAGATAAAGCACGCAAAGGGACAGTACGAATTTTTGCGCCAATCGTTACTCGCACTGCAGGAGTTAGTTTAAAGTTGACCAGCTCAACGTCCCTACCCGCCAGGTAGAGGGAAGTCTCGTTCTCTCTGCAGAAAACCCCTCGATACGAGCTGTATCCGTCTGTGTGGAACAATATTTCTTCTACTGGCGTTCGCGAATGGAGTACCCAGTGGCGTGAGCGTCTTTTGCAATTGTGTACACTGGACTGGTAGGATGGAAGGCTTGATAAACTAGGAGAGGAATGAGAACGAATGAACTCACGACATCATTTCGAAACCCAGCAACATTTAGGGAGTATTTACATTTTACTCACCATTCAGTAGCGTAATATTATTATTAACATTGTTCTCCCGCGTAAAGAATACCGTTTTAGCAAAGGGGCAAACCACGGCACTGTTGAAATCATTTTCGTAGCTCACATTATTACATTCTACTGTTGGCTGTTTAGGTAAGGTAAACGCAAATCTGTTGAAAAAGTGCATGTGGGAGCGTATGTGGGTGTGAAGAGATTCCTTTCGTTTCATTGTTTTAATTCGATTAATTATTCATCAAATATCAAATATTTGACCATAGAGTTATATACATATATATTACTTTGTTATGAGTTTTAGCAAATTCTTGCTCGAATGAAATACTTGTGAACTATCTATTTGCACTTCACCTATCTTCCATCGTATATTTGTGCCCTCCCACTCCCCCCTCCCACTGCATATTTTGGTGCATAGGGCACGGAACGCATAGCAAGGAATATACGCGTATATATTACCACATAAGAGAATCGGAGCATATTGTACGAAAAGCAGCAGCAAAATGGGAGGTTTTTAGTCCAGTTTTTTGAGCGCGACGGACAGAGAATGACCTAGCGGAGGCGGCGTGCGTTGGTGAAGCCTGCGAACAGTCACAAATCCGGAGCAACAACAAAAAAGAAACGACAAAAGGCCACGTACACGCGTCGCGGGATGAAATTTAAGTGTGAACCTGGAGAACCATTATTGGCATTTTATTTTTTCTACTATACTCTTTATACACGTGCGAATGATCTTTCCTTTTCGAAAAGAGCCGATCAATGAGTGCGGCACACGGCAACAGATTCTAGTACTGAAGTCGGCATAATCTATATATGAGATAAAAAAGAGAGGAAAATGGAGCAAAAGAACGATAGAGCATACAAGAAGCCGATAAATAGCGATTTGTATGAATTATTGATGACAGAAATAAAAGAACTTATGAAACAAACATTTTGTCGTTTCTGTATTTTAGCCGCCACCATCCAAGAGAAACGAACAGTCATCTGGCGGGGAATAAAACCTCCGTTTTTTTGTTTGTTTTTACTCGGGTACACAATAATTGTATTTAACGTTCCCATAGTTTCGTACATTTTGCCGTGTCACCAGTTAGTGTATTTGTGTTCCTTTTGTGTGTCTGATTTGTAATAATTGGTTTAGCCCTTACTTAATGGGTATACATTTACTTGCCCTTCTACAGCATGTCCCGCTGTGCTCAAATCCCCCGTTCGTTTCTATTCATCGCATCGAACCAAAACAATGAACACAACACACAGCACGTAACCGCAACAGGGAGTGTTCCTCTGCCCATTGGGAATCCCGCGACGGGCTGCACGCGGGACGGCGGAAAAGTATTTTTGTTCCCCCCCCCCGGCTCCCTGTCTGAATCATCCTCACCATGCTTTCTACCCCGTGCTTTCTCTAGGAGGAGCATTTCCTTTGTTGCACTTTGTTGTAGCTAGTATGTTCGTTTGTTTGTTTTTTTTTCTTTTTCCTCTAAATGTGGCTTGTGTTTGTGGTATTTCATGCTATGTGTGAATGGTAAAAAGTATTTCACCGCTGTCGTCCACATTTGTTCACATGCGCTATGGAGGATTCGTTAGTGGTTCGTTAAAATAAACCCAGACGAGAATGTAATGCATGAATCCTGAAAACCGCTTTCTCTGGCAGACCGCCCTTCAAGTTTGTTTCGCTCTGTATGTCGGCCTTCTGAGGCCGTGAACAGGCAACTGAAACGTAATACTCGTAATGGTGGAAACGATTAGGCGGAAACGCACCCAAACCCAGCGGCGGCATTCGCGATCGTCCTGTTGTCCAGTCCAGTCCACCACCAGACAGCAGTATATCAGTCATAAAAAGTGGATGATTTGCTTCCAGCAAACTAGTCAAGCTTCTTTTTGTCTCTTGTGTTCGTCTGATATTGATAGGGTATTCGATTTGCAGTGTAATAGGGGGTTTTAATGAATGGGTTTCAACGGCTTTCCGATCGGTAATGCTTCTTACTCAAAAAATGAATAATACTTTTGTTTCTATTGTGTATTGTGGTAATTCAGTTCAGGAAGAATTGATAACTGAAGGTCCAAATTGAAAACTCAAGGTGGTTTTGAACTGTTTTTAGAGTTCGATCATACAATCGGAAATAGGATTCACGATATTAGAGCTTTTCTATCTGTCTGATCGGGGACTGTCTATCGATGAACCTGCAGTTTGTTATTTGATGAATAATCTATATTTTGGTTTTTTATTCTACTTCCTATAGTTGCGCATCCATCGAGGATATTTTATCGCTAGCCCAAGTTCCCACCCATTTGTCGTTTAATAATAGTAATTGTGGCAATGAAGCGAACATATTTGCGGGTGTGAGATACCAAACATTGCATTCAGTAAAGCATCGCTCGCTCTAGAGCGGCTCTAAGTGAAATACAAGAATGATGAAGAAACAGAAACGAAACAAAAATCGATTGCTGAAATGTTTGAGAGAAACAATTTTTAAAACAAATCTGCCCAATGTAACACTACAATAAATTAAGCGTGCAGCTGTGGTGTGTTCTTTCCGCTTATAGTCCCGGCAGGTCCGATTCCGCACGCTCGCGGTGTGACTCCGTCTGCTTCACTGAGATGTTTCCATACTGTGTGTATCTTATAGTGTGATGTAAAACGTGTTCATCAACCATTTGGAATCGCGCGCGGGTATGTGGAGAGAGGAGGAGGGGGGGTGTGGGAGTGGGAGGCACGCTGCCATGCTCAAGTTGCCAGAACCCCTTTAGAAGCTGATCGCGGGATGCTGATGAGGAATGTCGCATTCGCCGACCGTTACCCGGTACATTGCCATTTCGCTAATACCGTGGTAATGCACGAACGCGGCCACCAGCACCAGCACGTGGAAGATCTGGTGCGATTGAAACTGTTGACAGAAAAGAATGAAGAAAAGGATAGGATTAAGGCAACAGTTTCCGCGGCTCCACCCCCTAACACATTCCCTTACCCAAATGTCGCACTTGCCGGGGAACCATCGTTCCGGGACGCGCAATGCATAGAAAAGTGCACCGAGAATGTACAGCAAACCCATCAGAATGAGCCATCCGAGACTTGCTTGAGAAATTTTGCTAAACCAGCCCTCCATCAGCACATAGTGTATCGCTGGGATGATGCCGGACAGACCGAAGCTCATGAAGACGCCTGCAAATGCAGAAACAACGGTGTCGTAATGAGTGTGTGCCCATTAAGGGATATTTCACCGGCACACTACACTTACCAGCACGAAGCGGTCTCAGGTTTGGCTGAGAGAACTTGTCCCACAGCGATGTAATGATCGACGTTATTCCAAGCACAATGACCACGGTCAGATAAATCAGCTTGTGCTTATAGTGACAATAGAAACCATAGTACAGCCAAGGAACGAACGAGCCCATGATGAGCAGAGCGATGCCACAGTAGTCCAGTCTGCGTGAAAATGAATCAAACAGTTAAATCATCAAATCATGCCTTAATTACAATAACGCGTCCGTTCCTTACTTAGAAAACAGCTTTCCGACCATCTCCGAATGGCAGCACAGTGTGTGGAACGCAAACGAAAACCCGAGACAGATGATCGCACCGATGAAGAACGTAAGGAAGATAAGCTTCTCCTGCAGCTGAATTTCGAAGGACGGGCGCGTCAGGAAGTAGGCGGCGACACCGATGAACATCACGCAACCGAGCAGGTGCGTCCAGATGTTGCCAGTTTCGGTGTGTATGCGAAAGATCGACTTGAAGCAGGCGCTGAAAGAAGGCAACGGCGGCCGGTGGCCTTTGTGCAGAAAGTCGTTGTCCTGTAGCCAGGCCGGCAGGTTCTTGAAGTGGCACACCTTCCACGACGCCTCCCACACCTTGCGCACAAACTCCTCCGCCTGCTCGGCCGCGTTGTGGGCCAACGCACCGAGATCGATCTCGTCCGAGAGCACGCCCGCCTTCAGCACCTCGGTCATCTCCGCCTCGAGCAGTTGGTTGTCCTCGGGCGTCGACGGTAGCGGACACCCGACACCGTCGTCCTCCTCCTCCTCCAGGTCGTCATCATCGTCCAGCAGATCCATGTCCTCGGAGGCGAGCGACACCTCTTCCGGGGCCCAAACGCGGCGCTTTCTTATGCTGAAATCGGCCCCCATCATGTTGTTGAACAGCTCATCGCCGGGGGCCGCGTTCAGGGCACTTTTGCGGACGCTACCCGACGATGCCGGTTGCGGCTGCAAGCCCTCTTTCAGGACGTCGTCCATTTCGTAACGCAAAGAAGACATCGTGTGCCGCGATTTGCTCTACAACGATTAAAGTAACAGTACAGTGATTAGAGCAGTGGAGTTTACCGCTTGATTTGCGGTGGTAATCATTATAATCTACAGCACGATCAATTGCTCCTTTCAATCATCGAATCATCGTCACGTGTGCGAAACAAACAAGGTCAACAAGATTAGGATCTAGTTGTCGGGGGCCAGTTTATTCATCCGACAGGAGCAAACGGCAAACAAATACACAAACTATGGTGCAATGTGTGCTTCCTGTTCGCCAACATCGCTCACGATGAATTACGCAGTGTTCTTGGGTACGTTCGTTTGCAAAGGAGAACCCTTTGACTTTGTTTGCGCGATGCTTAGTTGCACTAACAACCCGATCGCGGTGATTATCACTGGGTACTTTAAGATTTGTAGCATGAGCCTACTTCGATCATGCTACGAAACCTTGCGAATTACGAAGAAGCATACTTTTCCTGAGCACCGAGGCCAATGACACAAATTTGGGGCTGTGCGAGCACATTTACCGTTTCGAGCAACCGGATCACCTTGGACTTCGGTCTATGCTCCACCGAATGATTTCAACTTCCTTATCTAACAAAGCACACTTTTTCACACAATACACTACACTAGTATGTGCAGCTGACGGGAACGTGGTTTAATTCGTTTCGAAAGCAAGTGCGGCCCGTAAGCTAACTTCATAGCCCTCGGTTGAATATAATTCGTCACGCAGCTTAGATATATCGCAAAATGCAAAGCTCTCTCGTCATGAACATGTACACAAACCTCATACTACACATACACACGCATAGGTAATGCGACTACTAAGGAAAAATCAATAATCTACGTCGCCCTGCCCCTTCCTTAACACCGTATGGCCCCTGCACTGTTGAAAGTACACTTTGCACCACAAAATGCCTTGTAAATCCCACAGAAGATGCTCAGCAGACTAAGCATTTTTTATTCATTCCATGATAAAGCACTGCTTTTCTTCTTGTCCTTACTTTTCGGCTTACTTCGGGGGATCATGTGATTGCACAACGAGTCTTTTTTGTTGTACAGGGAAGGGCACAGGGCTGGCTAGTGTGTACAGCTAGAGTAGTTCGTTGCACCGATAAAACCTAGCCTACTTCGTTGATAAATGTGGTTGACGATAAGCTCCTCGATTGAGGATTGTTTTTTTTCTAACACACTCGTTTCCCCCCTTTATTCATGTGCACAGCGCGTGCTAGCTGACCAACATCAGGGCATGAGGAAATGTGATTGCACAAACAATGTGTGTCTGTGTGTTTGTGTGAGCCGTGGAGTTCAGGTCGGAAGAGAAAACGTCACTAATTGATGGCCCCAGAAATGTACGCACAAGATCACAACCAATTGACCGTACGTATTGGTTCGTTGGTTCGAGTTTTGTTCAACACATATCGCACACGGCACTCCACTCCTACCACTCCAACACACCACCGACCGGGGATATCGGAAAACTTTGTGCTGTAACCGTACTAAGACGGGAGAGGAGGGACTCCCGTTCCACATAACGACGTAGGCAAACGTACCGTAACTGGCGATTACAAGCAAAAAAACTGTAATTGAATGTCGTTCCGATGCAGCAGCGTCTACAAAGAACGACCCTTTCTCCCTTTCAATTAGGCCCTCGGATCGGGCAGAAGGGATTTTGCTACGTTGACGGCAACTGCACCCCGTTCTCGGTTTGATACGCACGCAACGAACACGAAAAATCATATGAAAAGCTGGCCATGCATGTGTTGGATTCTCGACCCGATCGCCCCTCTCTTTTCAATGGGACGATTCGGCCGCGATAGAGCGAGAACACTAGCATGCCGCACTGGCACTGACGTATGGGACATCAACTTTTGCTTTGTTTTGACGTCAACCCCGTTCGCCAGTGAGTTTCGATTCTCACGGCAGTATGTCTGTTCTTAGTTTGAAGTGCACGGCAGATATTTACATTTTCAACATGTTTTGTTCTTCAAACTTTAGAATACAGGATGCCGACAGTAGCGCACATGTACAAAAAGGACATTTAGTAAATTAACTAAAGAAACAATTTTCAAATTCAGCAAAGATTTCGTTTTCGTTTCGCGTCCGAAACGCTCTCTTTCTCTCTCCCGGATCAGCCTTCACAATGTTGTTGTTCTCATATTTTCTCCGTAAACATTCAATTTCATTCGGTACGTATCTCCCCTGCACGGCTTCCCCTTTCCTTTGCAGGTACTCTCGATTAGATTCATATTTCTTCCACACCTACCTTGTAGCTCCACTAGAACAATCCATTTTCCGGTGGAAACATGCACTGGTTGTATTGCTCACGTATTGTTAGAAGATGTAATGGGTGTGTATGTGTGCGTGTGTAATCAAGAGCAGAAATCATAGTGATCATTGAGAATTATTCTCCCACAGCGCTACGCAGCTGTGCATATGCGAGTGAGTGCGCGAAGGAACGATCGGAGCATAAGCCAGTGTACGGCGGTGTGACCGAGTACGCAACAGCGTGAGCCCTGCGAGAAGATTCTCCTTTGACAGCGGGTCGAATTTTCGAAACGTAGAGGAGCATCACCAGCGAAAAAGTGACGAGCGCATCGCATAGTGTAGATTTCGCGTTCCGACCTTATCCGCACCTGCCGTGCAGCCGAGAACCGTGCTCCATTCAACACTAATTGTGTGTGCTGTGTACTGTGGAGTTGTGTGTGATAGCAAATCCAACCAAAAGCAATCGTTGGGGTGAGTGTTCTAACCGAGCAAATTGGTTGATGGTGTTTACGCGCCTGATTGTGAACGGAATCGTTGTTGGGACATTACATCCCGAGTTGGGAGCAGTAGCTCGCTTCAGCCTACACCCACAACAGGCGAAAATGTAGGACCCTGCCCAGAGCTAGCCAGACGGCATCAACTTTGGTTCTGTCGCGTAACGCTGCAATCGGGCATCGGGAGAGAAACAAAGGAAGAAAATCGTAGCAGGCAAAGAAAGCAGCGATTTCCATCATCCTGGACTCCACAGATCTCCCGTGCGCGCGAAGGTTGAAAGAACAATTCAACAACC